>OENM01000287.1:764-63400 GCA_900239745.1 Rotaria magnacalcarata | reverse complement strand
GTTCATGTCGAAATCAAAATTGGACGAAGTTTGACCCGAATGATAAAAGCATGAATTTTTTAACTGCATTGCTTCCAGTAAAATCAGTTTTTCTCTATGAGAAAAGAAAATTTGTCGAAACCCATGCTAGATGTTTTTCGCCTTCACTTGACGGTGCGAATGATATAAGAAGGTTGGGGGAATGTTGTAGAACAAAAGACTAGATAGATTTGGCAGAATGGCGTAAAATTGGTTGTTTTTGGGGTTTGTGACGATTACTGAAACAGATATGAATGATAAAAAATTCTTAAACTAATAGTTCAACTCGAATTTTGATGCTGAATCTGAATAACACAGCTTCGAAGTCTCATCAGTATCGAAATTTCTTGAGAAAAGTGAGAAAACAAATCATTTTTTGTAGTTCGAATTTTTTTCATTCAAAATGTGACCAAAAAATGTTTTAAAGGTGATATTGGTGATCAGCTCAACAAGCTCTATCGAACCATGTAAAAAATAAAGAAAAAAAAATTTTTTGCTCGTTTTTCGCCTTTGGTGCACCTTAGGTACTTACGAACTGGCAATTGAAGTTTTAAATGCGTTTCACAAAAATGATCTAGTCGGGACAATGTGTAAAATTGATAATTTAAACTATCGACAGAGTTTGACATGGTTAAAATTTCAGCCGATCCTGGCACATAATAATCTTCATCGGATGAAAATGACCATTCGTCTAAGAAAAAGTTAGATGATTGTTCTGATCAATGACTCCTGGATAACTTACGGCGTTCATGGTTACTTTTCCGATACTAAAAGAAAACAATTTTGTTTCGCTTTTGAATATTTAAAATAATAAAGGGTCTTACCGAACGTTTACGATATTTATACGAACTAAGATCATTAGCTTCTGTTGTACGTTTATTTGGATGGATAACTCTGGTATCGCCACTATCACTAGTTGTACTATCTGAGTAAACAAATGCAAAACGATCAGACAAAGAGTTCCATTTATCGTCTATCATCTTACCAAAATGTTTTCTCTTTTGTTTTTTGTTCATTAAATTATGAACATCTTGTCGTATTTTATCAATCATGGCCAATGGCATTGGCAAAATTTCAAGTTTATCTTGAGCATTAGTATAATAAAAGATTGACTTTGAATTTTGACTAATTTTTTCATAACGACGAGCAATGTTCATTTTCAATTCTTCCAAATTGTTCACTGATGTGAACGCTATCGGCACCAAGAATAACAATTCTTCACATATAAATGTTGCCACTTCTTCAGTTAACTGCTGTTTAATGAAAGATCGAAAGCATTGCGCAGTCATATCAATATGTAATTTTAATGCACTAAATAGATATGGACACCATCGGCACGAGTCTCAACTACGATAATCATACTTACGTCGTTGTACTCGCCATTGATGAATTGTCGATCAGAATCTGTTTTTAACGAATAATCATTAATCTGATGAGCTAAAGTTTCGATCGCAAATTTCAATAACAACAACTAGAAGAATAACAATGTCGAACTAGAAAGACAAATACTACGTATACGTAGGGCAGTTGTGAACAAATGATGAACATAAACAAAGACTAACAGGCGAACAGCATTATCGTTAGTTATTGGCTTATCAAACTGAACAAATACATGTAAAATATATGTACCCCGTCACTAGATGTCACTAGTTTTTCTGACGTACAATTGTATCATTCGGAAAAAAATATCTCACATACCTCAATTAATCAAATTATTTAAATTGACAAAAACTATATAAATAAATGATTTTTTTCTCTCCCCAGGTCGAACAAGCACGGTCGTAAACGACCGTATATGGCGATATACATGGCTCAGTATATTATACGATCGTATATATGGACTCCGTAAACCTCGACCTGGGTCTTTACTATTCTATATGTGATGTTTCCTTTTGGAATGAGTGCTCAGCTGATTGCACGCCTCTACGCTATTTGATCTCAAAAGTATTTTGTCCACATAAAAATATAATAATAACAAAGTTAACTGGAGTGTGGTTTAAGAAGAACTCGATCAAATGCATAAGAGTTAAATTTATCATTGTGTCCTTTGAGACGTACTTTAGAAATCTAAAACTTCATGATATACCATAAAATAACAATACAAATGGTCTGGTCATCTTAAATTCAGTCTATATTTGCTTTTTTTCTAGATGGTTCGTATATGAATTTCGAGAGAATGCGGTGATCTTGTGATGACACGAATCATAACCCAATAAACAAATGTTTTGACTAACGTCTTGTCAAAATATATAGTCATATAAATGAGTTTGTATAGCGTAAAAATATTGTCTATAGTAATTGATATCATTACTTAACTGAACATTCCCGTATTAAATAGACTTTGGCATCAAAAGAGTGTTCATCGAATGCTGCGTTGATATATATATATATAAATACAAGTATAATTTTAGTGGGCAACTAAAGATAGGTTAATTCATTGTCTTATGAATTCTGGTCTTTAATAAGATTTTAATTAAAAACAAGATTTACCAGCATTAATAATTTGTCTAAATATATACCTACAAATCAGGACTTTATATGAATATTAATAAATTATAAATAATTTTTTTACAAAACATAATGAAAGAGAATAACTCGGTTCTGATTACTGAACTGCATCGGGTTTTTTTCGGGTTTGAGTAAACAATAAATAAAAACTTTACATCAAGATTAAACTCTTTCTCTAGATGTGAATTCGATAGTGCAATCTTTTAGCTTTCGAATAATGCATTTGGGTTTCAAAAGCTTTTTATTCCTGTCGTTCTACGCAGAAAACGATTGCAAAAAAATCGGAATCGGGTTTAAATCGGACTCCGATTTTTTTCGTATATTTTCCGTCTTCAATTTCATGGATTCATTATTTTTCTCGAAACAAGACACATCATTTGAAAGCTGGAGGACGCTTTTATTGAACCCACATTGCAAAATAGAGTTTGACATTAGTGTAAAGTTTTTATTAATTGTTTACTCAAACCCGAAAAAGACCCGATGCACTTCACTAGTTCTGATAGACAACATAATATTTCTTTCTGTGACTTTTCATAAAAAGTTTAAAAAAAATACAAATATGTATTTCAGTCAATGAAAATAAATTAGAGATCTTCTGGAATCTGTATTGTTTTTGATGTTGTTTCATTTGTATGTGGTGTTCTTCTCCGTCGTTTTAAACCAATTCCATTAATTAAATCAACATTATTTGTTTTTAAATTAAAACTTTTTGTGAAACACTTTGGTAAAATAAGTGTACAGATTTCCACACGAAATTGTTGAGACATTAAACAATACATGATGAATGTGATAAATGATGAACCGATTGATGTGATATCCCATACATCACCCAAATGCGAATATAAGAAAAAGAAATCTTTATTAACGCAACTAGCAATAAAAAAAAGACCTTGAGGAAATTCAACAAATGCAGTAAATAATGTTATAAACACAAGCATTCGTGTAGTCCGTAATTCACGTTTAGAGTTTGATGTTGTTGTTGTTGAGGATGACAATGACGATACAAATAAATATGGTCGACGAAGACGTTCACGTAATCGACGTGCATGATGAATATTTAATATTAATAATATACTGAATACAATCAAGATGAAGACAGGTAGAATTTTAAAACAAACCGCCAATATGACAAAAGAAAATTGTTCTAATCGTTCACCTGTTGCTGTACTAACCCAATATACGATTTCAGTAGAATTTTTACTGTATAAATGAGGAAAATATTTATATGCTGGTTGACGAACAACGCTCCATATCAAATAATTTGGTATCATAAACAAACATACTAAAAAAGTGACAATCCAAACAAGAATAATCACATGAGTTGAATTCACTACAGCTTGTTTAGGTTTTGATATTATTGTATATCGAATCTAAACGACAGACATACACATTTATATTCGAAGAAAGATACATATATATATATATAGAGAGAGAGAGAGAGAGAGAGAGAATTATTTATTTTTAAATCGTACTTACAATAGCTAAAAGACAGGTTAACCATAATGCAATGGAATGTGCAGTTAAACCGATATTAGAATGAAATATAGCAAATCGTGGCCAAAACTGAGATTGACCAACAAATGGATTTGGTTGATGAAGTATGTAAAAATATAAAGAATAAATATTGTATGATATCAATACAACTGTATCAAAAAATGCTACATGTTGAAGAATAAAATTTGTTGGCGTTCGGAAAGCTTTTTTATGAAGTACAACGATTGTTACCAGACTTGCTAATATACCGAATATTGTTAATGGAAATACAATTCTACCATGAATTTGTGCATAATATTCACTAAATTTCACAAGAAAACTTTCGGATGAATTCAAAAACATCTTTGTCAATTATATTCTGTTGATCATCTAGAAAGAAAAGAAATGAATAACATAGACGTTTAACAAGTTTGTTATTTTTGGACTAACAATTAACACTATTGAAACGTGCTTGGAATTCTTGTTTTTTTTTTATGAAAAGAACAGGAAGAGAAATATTTTCATTAGTTACAAAATACGATCGAAGAACTCTATTATATTGCTGTACTCAATCAGTTAATTATTCTTTACATATTTATATATATATTTTCCCATTGAAACTTACCTCTTCTCTTTTTTCTTTTGTTTTCAAAGTTAACCGGTGTGTATCTCTGTTCTTTTCGTGATGAATTACTTCTGTCAATGTGTTGTAAGCAGACCTTTTATTTATAACGCTTTGATTAAAGAGCAATGTTACTTTCGACAATTTGCATATTTTCTATACCGAGAGAATGAGAAAAAATAGCATTGCTATATGAAGAAAGGAACGTTGTGCACATTTGTACAAATGTAAAAGTAGAAATAAGATAGAAAGATTGATTTGCACATGTAAAAACATCTTATCGATTATGAGAGATAAACTTTATATCCATATATACCAGAGGTGTGCACGGGGCAAAATGTTCTGTTTTAGACCCGAGCCTATTAACGCCATAGAGTGAGTGCTAAAAATGTGAAATCGGTGCTACTCGATGAAGAAATCTCTGGTCTACACGCCCGCATAGTTGATTTGAGTACTAGATATTAATTCGAAAAATTACAGCTTCCATGGAGCCACGGGTCAGACCCTCGTGGGACGTCTCACAAGAGGCTTGACCCGTGACCCCATAGCAGCTGTAATTTTTCGAATTAATATCCAGTACTCAAATCAACTCTGTGGGCGTGTAGACCAGAGATTTCTTCATCGAGTAGCACCGATTTCACATTTTTAGCACTCACTCTATGGCGTTAATAGGCTCGGGTCTAAAACAGAACATTTTGTCCCGTGCAAACCTCTGATATATACAGTGTACTTGCTTTTTACTCACGATGCAAAAATTAGTTTTTCTAATTTAATGTTTTAACATTCTTGGTAGAAACAAATATACATACTGTATATACAAATCTGCAATAAGCGCATCTTCATAAGTATTGATAACTCGTCTCTAAGTCAACAGATTACATCGTACAGTTTTAACCTTAGTAATTTAGCTTAAACAAAAAAATAATACCTTTCGACCTTTGATACTTATACGAGAGCTTTTTTCTGACTAGTAAACTAACGATTAAACAAGACTCTAATGCGATCAAACTAATAAAAAATAGCAACAAAAATCTTGATATGCAATAAAATTCAGCGAGAATTAAAACTAATGATTAGATTAACATTTTATTAATCAACTCATTGAAATAATCTTAAACCGATTGAATGAAAGTAAAATAGTTTCTTTTTACTGTTTGTTTTCTGATAATATATAAAAAAAGAAGAAGCGATACATTGTATTTGAGGAGATGCACAATCGATATTATTCATTAAAAGTTAGACCTACTGATAATTTTCATTTCTAATACAATGCTATTCATCGTTGAATTTTTCGGCCAAAACATGATAGAAACAAAAAACTGTTCTACTATGTTTATCTTTTGATCAGATAGGTAACTTCTAATGATGCTCAACCCTATTAATATAGTCATTGACTTTATAAGAATGAATAGATTCATAAGAGAAAATATATAGGCGTTTGTATTTTTTAGATAATGTGGTTTTGAATGTTCGTGCTAAATTCATTCCTTACAATACAATATTTTATTAGGAAGTATCTTTTATAGATTCTCACCGGAAATGATGTTGTAACCATTATCATTTATGGAATGTAATTTAAGTAATTTGTAAATGTCGACGAATCAGAGCTGGGCATCACCATGGCTACGAGTACTCTCCGGACCCTTAACGTGTCCACGTAGTTTTTGAACCACGATGTAATTCGAAAACTACGTGAACACGTTAAGGGTCTGAAATGTACTCGTATCCATGGTGATGCCCAGCTCTACGACGAATAGATTGGCTACTTAATTTCGATTTTTTTAAGGTAAAACTATTTAATAAAATTCCATGGTCTAGAGCCCATGTATAAATTGTATTACGATAGAGTCAAAAGAGAAATGTTGGGAACCAAAACCAGCATGAATTTGTTTTCTTCATCCTTTCAATTTTTATCTAATATGAAAATGTCATAGACTAAAAGCATCCAGTGCTTAGATTTATCTATTTCTACATATGGAATGAGATATTTTGATGTACATACTCACAGAATTGATGAGATCACAGTGTTAACAGCTTGTTCGAAGAAAATGATGTGAATTTTTCCTCTAGGCAACAAGTGACGTATCGAATTCATCAAAACTTCCATTTAGTCATTATATGAAAATTATGGAAATAAGAAAATCTTAACTTTCTTTCCGAATATGATAATAAGAAAACAAGCAAAGCCTGTTTTAGTTTTTATCTTAGTCTAGATGAAAGAAAGAAAGAATATATTCTTTTCTATCAATTACCATAAAAAGCAAATCTCTTTCATGATTATTAATGATAATTTTAAATTAATTATCAAGAAAACTATCAAACGTAGTAATCTAAGATAATACGATATCTTTTTTTGTTACAATCAATCTGAATTTCATTGTACTCTGAAATTAGTCGAATTATTTGTAAATTAATATCTAATGGAAAAGTTTCTTTTAATATGAATTGCCTTCTTATGTTTCCTTGTAACTTATTTTATCAATAGTATTAGTTGCAAAAAATTAGTATTAATCTTATTTCATTTTATTGATAAAATACAAAAAAGAAAAACAGTTCAATAGAAAAATTAATGTCCAAGTATAAATTGAAGTAATGGTATTACTTTAATTGATGATATATCAGAAAAAATAGCCTAAATAAATCATGAAATAAAACTTACAATGTTTCTTTTTCAATAAAAACTAATAATTATTACTTCAACGGCTGATTCACTTGTTACTGTTAAAACATTTCCTTTACGTAATACAAATATTGCAACAGCAAGAACTAAAACAATTTAAATATAAAAATAAATATTAGAAGAAAATTTCAAATACGAGATAAAATTTCCAATGAATCATAGGCTAGAATTCTATCCCAAAGTGCTAATAATTGATTCGATGCTAAATAGCCTGAAAAAGCTCTCATCATCCATTTAAAAGCAATTCGTAATCTAAACAAAAAAGGTTTTCTTTATAAATAAATCAATTCAAGATTTTAAATTACGGTTGAACTTGAATATCTTGTAAATGAAACCATAAATCAGGTGAAATTTGACGTAATAGAGATTCAAATAAAACACATAAACCAACAATGGCCTAAATTCAAATTTGTTTTTCTAGTAAATTTCAAGTATGTTTCTTATTTTCTTACATTTGGTGAAGCTGATATATGATGTAAATCAAAAAAGTATTTCATATAAAATTGACGAAAAATAAAATATAGATGAACTGGATCTTCAAAAACAAAGCACATTGGTGCGACTTCAAAAAATAAACATTTTTATGTTCCAGATATTTTTCAAAGGAAAACAAAATGAATTTGCTTTACCGAGCATTGAAAATCCATAGAATGGAATAATTCCACTTGGTGGATATATAACTGCACATTCTTCAGCCCCTATTTTCTTTTTTATAAATGAACGTGCCGGTTGACAACCACTCGCACTGCTTGTAAAACAACATTGAACATATGTATCACGAGAAAATAACAAAAGAACCTATTTTTTATAAAAATTAAGAAAAATAAATAAAATTTTCATTCTAATTTTCTTCTTACTTGATATAAATAGTCTTCAAAGACAAATAATTGATCGTCATTTACTGCTGTTAATTTTACATCCTATTGAAATGAAAAAGATATCCTTCGTATAAAAGTATTCTTTAATCATTACATTGATTAAAATATTTCAATGATAATTATTTGAACTATTAATTTAATAATTATTCTTTATTACAACATATTTAGAAATGATGAAAGAAGATTTTTGGCGAATAATTATTTTAATTTCTAAAGAATGTCTCTAATCATAAGATAATATCTGTCTACTGATCAAAATTTGTCGCGAGAGTTGCTTAATTGAAAAACAAAAATGAATAGTTTTACTGATATTTAAAAGTTTGACATACTATTTGTTACATTTTGATCTTATCTTTATCATAGATTTAAGTTAATTGTTTTTTTTTAATTTGAATGGTTATATATATATTATTGAAGTCAATAATGAAACAATAACATTCATGGTTAAATGTCAGACAATTGTCAATGCTAGAAAAACTATCAGATGAATTTAAATACAACCTATTTATTTTCTATTGAAATTCTATTAAAACTGACCGACTAAAAGTTGAGTAACTGTTGAAGAAAAAGTCAATGAAGTTTATAGGACTCGTCAAAATTAGATAGTATAACGTCGTAAGTCTATTGTACAAGATTCCTGGACATAACAACGAAGAACTCATCAAGTAACTATGGAATATCTCTTATTAAAATTACAGAAGGTACACTTTGTTCAACATGCATAGGAAAATGAATTACAGAAACCAAATAGTTGATTTTAATTCATTCTCACAAGATTATCGATTTTCAACAAAAAATAGTTATTTCATAAGCTTTTCAAATTTCGAAATAATTGATTGTTTTTTTTGAAAATCGACTTTGGAATATCGTTGAAACTAACAATTGATTCAAGTGCACTCAGAAACATTGTTAAATGAAATTTTGAAATCAAAATATAAACAAATTGAACAAACAAAAAATTAAACATTCAAATCTCTTGAACTGCTAAAGAGCTATTCGGAATTATCTTCCTATTGTATTTTTTAGATACCGTATATTAATTGACAAGAACTAAAATGTCATCTGAAATACTAGATTTCTTTTATTTTTTCATAGAATTTAGTTATAAACAAACAGTTTTCTTTTCAAAAACACTAAATAGATGAACCTTTACATAAAAGTATTGTTAGAAAATTTTATTTTAGAATATTAGATGCGAAACTAATGTTTCTCATATTATTATGTGAAATTTATCAAGTAGAAGAATATTTTCGATAAAATCAATATTGCCTCTGACAATGTGTTCCATCGGCTATTGAGCAAACAAAAGTTTGATTCAGGTATGAGATGGAAACTATTTTCTGAAGATTATGATTTTTAAGAAATATGAAAAACAATAGAAGTTATTTTGTGCGATTTCAGTTAGTCGTCAATTATTGATACTCAAACATAAAAATACTGAATTTTGATTTGAAAATTAGAACTTTATTTCATATTCTCACGAGTTTTTGATGAACGTTTTCGTTGGAATTCATGCAAAACAAAAATCATCGATATTATTGTGAATAATAAAAATCAAGTCTGTATCTATTTTAAAAGAAAATTCAAAAGCTAAGAAAACTGACAAAATAGAAATTCATCCATTTGTTCTAATTATTCCATTGATCAAAATCAAATCAAATCTGCTCTTTTCAAAGATGAAAAAATAGTTTATGAAATCAGAGTCAATTTTCTGAATAAATTTCAAAAAATTCATGAAAATTTCATTTAGCCGATTTGTCTGAATAACTATCATGTATTCCTACGATAAGAACTAATTAATCTATTAAATAATAATTGAAAATACCTTAAAATAGAGACTATCAACCAAAAGATCATAATCAATTACGTTCTGTTTCAGATAATTAAAATAGGTCACATGCTAAATTTCAAAAACACAAAATTAAATAAATTTCATTGAAAAGAAAAAGAAAAAGAAAATTGATACCCAATTGGAAAGATCAACATCTAACATACTTGACCAAAGTTTTCCTCGTAAGCTTGTTGGACAACCACGTTTTGCATATTCTCGTGCAGCATTTAAATTTGATTTTTTTTCAAGGACTAAAATAAAACTTGAATCGTTTTTCGTTCCATTAAACTTTTCTTTACTTTGTAATGCTAATTTAATATTTTCTTCTTCTTTCACTTCATTAAATGTTTCATCAGAACAATATTGAATTAGATTTGGACGAAGATCCGAATATAAATTTTTCTAAACAGCATTTTTCCTTGAATTTTTCAAATAACAAATTCAATTATTAAATTCAACGCACGATTTCTATAAAACTTTTTGTTACTAATGGAATTTTGATTAAACCACAACTAAAAGAAGTCAATTGAATTAAATCTAATTAATATCATAGAGGGAAAACAGTCTCACTTCCAAATTGATTCATCAATTTTTAAGTTTGGATTAATTAAAACACAAATAACATCAAGAAAATCTTTTGCTGAGTAAACAGGGCGAAAACGATTTAAATCTTTAAAAAAAGAGAAGAGTATAATATTGATTGACATAAAATTTTTAAATTTAAAAAGAAAACAAACCTCCACAAATATGACCAAGTTCATTCCAATGTCTTCTTACCGATCGCATTTCATTTTCATTTCTCTATTAAGAAGATGTCCAACGAAAATTAAAAAAAAACGACTTTGAATTATAAAATTTTTAATAAACCTGTCTTGCAAGTGGTAAATTAACTTCAGAACACATCGTATTTAAACTTTTTACGATACGCTTTTCCCATGCTGACTATAGAATAAAATTAACAAAAAAAGACGTATAATAGGAAAATCTAATTACTTGGCCTTTTTTTAAATAATCTATTTCATATTTATGTTCATCGAATGATGCAACTTGAGTAGATTTAAATAAATGTTGATAATATTCATATTGATCTTGATTTAGACGAAAAAGATAGATTAAAATTCAAAACATCAATAAAAAGGAAGAATTTAATAGACCTGATTGTTTAATTGTTTTAAGTAAACTTTGAAAATCTGCAACAAATTTTCCAGTTGAAATTATTATTTTCTATTGAAGAAAAATTGTGAAAAAAAAATATTAAAAAAAATTGATTGTTTCAATATACTTGAGTTTGGTTTAAGAATGTTTGTTTTAATTTTTCATCAACTTTATCAGTCATTTTATAATAATCTTAAAAAGAAAAAGTATTTCATTAATTGTTCTTAGGAATGATACAAATTGATTATGAACGCTTAATTAGTTGAAGAATTATCTTTTCGACATTTTCATTATTTTTTATTTCAAAAATAATTAAAAATCAGCTATGTGTAGCATCCTACGGTTTTAATTATTTTAAAAGTAGGGGTGAGAAAGTTATTGTTATTTCTTTTTGTTATCATAACAATAACACTAACTTTTTTGCTTCAAAAAAATCAGTGACACAAATCTAAGCAGTTTTGTACGAACGTCAAAGGATGACTCTATTCACATAGTATCTTTTCCTATCATTGATATAAGAACTAGTTGTAAATATTCTGAGAAATAGTAAAATAACTTTTTTTTGTTATTGTTATTGTAATTGTTATCACCAATAACAATAACAAAAAAAGTTATTTTACTATTTCTCAAAAGACTTACAACTAGTTCTTATATCTACGACAGGAAAAGATACTATGTGAACAAAGTCATCTTTTGACATTCGTATAAAAATGCTTAGATTTGTGTCACTGATTTTTTTGAAGCAAAAAGTTAGTGTTATTGTTATAATAACAAAAAAAAATAACAATAACTTTCTCACTCCTACTTAAAAGTGAAGGTCTTCAATACTGAAGGCTGTCCTATAATATGTTCTCTTAATTTGATATTGCGTCTGACAATTTTCTTTTTTCTATCAAAAGTAAAATCGGTGAAGACGAAACAAACTGATGATAAAAATTGACTTTTTTTGTTATTAAATGTCTTCAAAATGAAATTCTATTGAGGTCAGCTGCATGTTCATAAGATCCTCATAAGTTGGCTCGTTATTCTATGAATACATAGCAAGAAAAGATGTCATGGTAACGAATGAGTCTGATCAGTAGATACGGACATCTGTTGCAGAGCGATCACTTCATAACACAGAACAGAAGAAGCAAAACTGAATATCTGAGTAGTGAATTGCAAAGCGATCGAACATCAAAAGAATAAAATAAACAACTGTTCTCTTTTCTTTATATGTCGCCTAAGGAACAAGAGCAAAAATCATTCTTGGATGTGCAAATCCGTTAGGACTAGCCTCCCTGTCAGCGGCCTAACGAGGGAAGGGACAAATGGGCATTTGTCCATTGCAATTTTATTTTTTCAAAATTGTTTATCTATTTTTGAATTAGATAGTAACAGTATTTTGTTTCATCCGTCTAAATCTCGCATATAATCTTTGCCTGTTCTTTTTGTGATGAATTAAGAAAAGAAGAGAATTATATATACATAAATGTATCATATTCGTCTTGATTTTGGCGTTTAAACTTGAAATTTAACTATTATTGACAGAAAAATTCAAAGTAGACTAAAACACATCGGAATCAGTGATGTCGATGGCGGCACGATGGTGACAGGTACTTTTTACAAAAAAATTGCAAAAATTAATTCATAGATTGTGACAGGATTCAAATTTAGAGGAGTGACTCACTAGGCCCCGCAGCGGGGTTTGATAAAAAGAAGGATTTTGAGAAGGAAATTTTTTTTTAAAAAGAAGGAAATTAATTGAAAATAAGGAAAAGAAGGAATTCATCCAAATGTACCGTCCTACAATAAAAATAAAAGAGATCAGGTATTGCCAAAGTTGTCGTTTTACCTAAATTCATCAAGAGTCTTCAATCACTTTCACATGGTAAAGCCGATGTTGAACGTGGCTTTAGTGAAAACGCAGCACTAATCACCGACGACCGATCATCTCTAAGTGACATCTCCATCAACGGACTTCGAGCAACGAAAGATGCCGTCAAATTTTACGGACAAGGAAAAGTTCATGAAGTAAGTGAGACTATTAGTAACAGTTAATTATTATCAATGTGACTAATACACTTTATAGGTTCCAATTTGCAAAGGACTTCTTGACAATGTAAAGGAAGCACACTCACGATATCAAGTTGATCAAGAAAAAAAACACAACGAATACTCAAAGAAAAAGAAGCGATTGCAGCTGCTTCAAAATTAACGAAAAACAAAGAACTAATTTTGGTCGAAAAATTACAAAATCTACTCGATCAACGCAAGATATTACAAGAAGATCTAGAAAATGCATCGAAAATGTTCAATGAAGGTAACTCACGACTCGACGCTGCAGTTGCAACGAAAAATTTTGCTGGTGTCGCAATGGCACAACTACTTATTGGAGGTGCGAAGAAAAAATTGGCTGTTTTGAAAACACAACTCGGCGATAATAATGATCAAATGAATTAGCTCAGAAAAAAATTGATAAAATGAACGAAAAAATGGTACAAAAAGAAGATAAAATTCGTGAGCTTATAACTTTGTAGATTTGTAAATTTGTAGATATAAAAATTTGAAAATAAATAAATAATAATAAATATACGCTCTAGAACTATGATTGTTTCATTGTGTGGTTTTCCTGATATATGAATATTATTTCTCTGAAGTGTAGTATCTCTGTTGTGAAGTATGTATACGGTCATCTTGCATGACAAAGAAAAAAAGAAGGAAAAGAAGGAATTTTGTTAAAAAGAAGGATGAAGAAGGACGCCCCTTAAAAAGAAGGGAAAAAGTAGGAAAGAAGGACCTCTGCGAGGCCTGCTCTGAGTGTAAAACTCGGGGACTAGATGAGCACATGGATTTATGTCAACAATACCAATTTATTGGACATGATAACGATTTTCGAAAGATTTTTTGAAAACCGTCGCGACAGGCATGCGAGAGTTACCTAGTTTCAAGGTCTATAGCGCAGGAGTGATAGATTATCAATCGTGATGGATAGTGGCGTAACCAGGATTTGTCGGGTGGTTGGGCTGAGCCCTAATGTTTTTTCAAAAAGCTATTTTTGATGATGCATAACTTATTGTTTTACAGAAAAAATGTACAATTATGTATTTAGCTTAAAAAGACATTTATTTTTAAGTAATACTGCGCTTGTTTATTAAAAAAAATAAAGCATCACAAAGTTTTACTGTAAAAGAAAGCTACTGTTTTTCTGGAAATCAGCAAAATTCTCCGTTACTCTTGCGAAACTAATGTTGAAATCCTGTTCCACCTCTAAAATGAGCAAATATCTCAACCAACTATTCAACATTGTATTACGTCCGGTTGTTTTTCTCAGTTTCATTTTACTAAATATTCTGTCGCAACTGGTAAACAAGTCACGTATAGTCACAACAGTAGCGACACGAGATATAACAGTTGGAAACATCTGTTGCAGTGGCACTCAAGAAGACAAAAGGTTTTGAAAACGTGTTTAAACCCACAAAAAGGATTAAAAATCGAGAAAAAGTAAATACGTTTGGATGACACTCGGGGTTCTCAATTTTGAGCGGAAAACGCCCATTGTTCTTCTGTCTTGAGCATTTAAACGCGTTTTCAGCGAGAAACGCTTGTGAATACATGAAAATGCGCTAAAAAACACAAAAAGTGGTCGTTTTCTTCATAATCTTTAAATATGTAACTGGATCTTAAATAGAGTTCTCGAGTATCAAAAAAATCACAACCTTTTGTCATTTTTGAATGCTCTTACACGTGTTTTGACTGAAAACGCGTTTAAGCACACAAGCGGGACGATAAATCGGCGTTTTAGGTCAAAATTAGGAACCTCGATTATCACGCAAACACGTCCCTCTTTTCTGGATTTTTCGTCCTTTTTCGTACAGGCAAAAATGGTTTTCCAAATTTTCGCGTGGTTGGGCACTTATTCAGCGTAGATATCAACATATGCTGGGGAATCTCAATTTCATTTCATAATGAGGAGAAATTAGTTTTCATTTGTAATGCAAAATGTTTTAGTTTTAACTGCAAGAGGTCGATTTAACGACTAACTGGCATGGTAGCTTACTGCCACCCTCAATGTAGATGCTTATTAGCTACTTCACATCTCCAGAGTGTATTTATACTTTACATTGAATGCGCGCTTATATAGGAGAGAAAATGACAAAGAGAAAAACACAAGGAAGAGCGATAGAGCGAGACGAATAACGGAAACAATGAGAAAGATTAGATAAAGAGGAAAATCAATGAAGGATAACGCCGATATCGGCACAATCGGAGCGAATGTATCGTGCAATGTTTTATTTTGTCTAGCATTATTAAAAAATATAACCTTTTTCTAAAAATGACTAGTGGTAGGGCGCAAAGCCTCGGTGCCCAAGCAGACAAGAATGTTCAAAAACGCGTTTAAACGTAACAAAAAGGACTTTTCTGTGCGTCCGCACGCGTTTAAAAAAAAGTGGTCGTGTAAACGCCTACAAATCTTCACCTCTTCCTGTTAACATGACCACTTTTAACAAATGAAATCTTTTTGTGCGTTTTCACGCTTGAAAGAGAGACTTTCTGATCATTTACATGTTCACTTTGCTAAAAACGGATGCTAGCCATGAGTAATACAAATTATCAGAACGTTTTTAATTCCATTAATATTGCGGCCAGATTGACATCTTTTATTAATCATGCTCATCCTTCCAAAGGAAATACATAATGCGTTTTTTGCTCCACATTTATCTTTCACCATTTTCCTGTTAAACTTAGTCGTTTTAACAGTGAATCCATGTTACTCTAGAGCCAAAAAAATGTTAAATATTTTTTCATACCTATATCTCCCCGAATTTTCTTAATTTAAACGCATTGTTTCAGGTATACACACTCGTGAAAACGACTATAAATATCTTGCTATTTTACTATTAAGAATTTAATCGCTTAAACATCATCGTTCAATAAATTTCATCATCGCTGTCCAATGAAATTCTTTGCATGCCTTCATCCAGAATTGTTTATTGTTTAAACGCTCAAAATTATCATTTCTGTCACGTTTAAATGCTTCAAATTATTACGTGTTATTATTTTGNCTTGTAAAAGTGATCATTTTAACGTTGAATTTTACTGGTCATCATTTGCTGACAGTCGGGAACCTCGACTGTCAGCCAAACACGGTCGATAAATTTATCGCGTTTAAACGCGTTTTTTTATTTTTTTGTCTGCTTGGGTGGTTGGGCTCAGCCCAACCATGCCCTACCCTGGTTACGTCACTAGTGATGGACATCTCTGATCTAACTCAGGCATAAGATCTGAGTTTGATTCATAGCTGATTAAAAGAACCTCGTTTCAATCTATTTTGTTTTTTTTCACGTTGCCAGTACTTTATTGGGCTAAAAAATTTCTTTGCTCTATCTGCTCATCGTTTTTTTGCGATACAAGAGCACTTTGTACATTGGTTTAAAAATGCTAGCTACGCCGCTGATCACAGTCTCTATGAATGAAGTATTAATTTATTGTACTGTTGTACTTTTTGACAGCATAAAACTTCAATAGTTCCAATTTATCTCAATCAATTCTTACGATTTCTAGATTAGAAATCCTTAACAAGTTTTCACTACCATAAAAATAATCAAGAATTCACCTCGAACCAGCCTGTAAATATTAGAGACATTAAGTTAGACAGATGGATTTTTGCTGTCATTTATTCAGAGAAAATTATATAGAATAAATAAATTTCTTTTTACGTTTTGTTCAATCAAGTTGTAATTTGATTAAATAAACTAGGTGACGATTCATTTGGAACTGTGTCACGAGTTAAAGATAAAGAAAATAATTTATTTTATGCTTTAAAAACCATTCCAAAAAAAGTATTTTCTTTTTCAAGCAGGAAATAATTATTAAAAAAAATTTTAGTTTTAATTTTAGCCTGGAAATAAATCTAAAGCATCAAGTGTTGATAATGAAGTAAAATTATTAACAGAAGTTAATCATTGAAATCTTATTCAACTTCATAAAGCATTCGAATTATTGAGGATGAGTTCTTTGTTAAAAGCAGATCAATGATCAGCCAATATATCTATTAAGTATCCATTTTCCAATATTTTTGATTTAAAAAAATGTGATTCAGAATATTTCGTTCATAAAAACTCGACTAGTGGTTTCGCTAACTAGCGACATCAGTTATATACATATAATTTCCATTGTTGCACAGAACGAAAAATTCGTTGTCCCTTGTTCGACAAAGCAATATATATTCATATTCATATCTTATGCTTGTGTTCATTACTAATAATGATCTATTTAAAACAAAAGTTTGGGTAAAAATAAACGGAATCATGATTATCAAATATTTTGATTTATATTCGTAGGTGGTGGTGATCGAAGTGGGCGTGGTGGTGATCGAAGTGGACGTGGTGGTGATCGAAGTGAACGTGGTGGTGATCGAAGTGGATGTAGTGATAAAGATGAAAGTGCTGATCGAAGTGAACGTGATGATCAAGTTGCAGTTGGCGAACCAGGAGGTGGTATTTATCGTGCAAGACTGCTTCTACCTGAGCATGGTGTTCATGGTGGAAATATGGTATGGAAGGTGGAGAAGTGCAAACCCATTAAATCAAGCCGAGCATTATGTTATGAAATAATATCCAAAATCATTGAAATTGTAAGTTCAACTTAGATAATTGAAAACAATAAACGAGAATGTTTTTTTAAAGATCTTCTTGTTATTAATCAGCACGTTCGAAATCATATGGCTAATCAAAATTAACAACTGTTATAACTGTATAAAACTTGGATGCTGGCTTGCGTGTTGTATCCTTTATATTGTAAGATGGTTGGTTCACTCTTGTTTGTTTTGCTGTGGACAGGATAGAACCATCAGCTACAAGCAACTATCCTTGTTCAAAGAACAAAGAGTAAGATTAGTTTTTGCGGGGATACTTACCCTCTTCGCAACATGCAATTTCGTTTTCAAGGAGATTTATGCTGTCGAAAATTTTTTTCTTGGAGTAAGAATTAAACAAAACAAATATCTAACTATTCTTGATCTATTTTTAGTATTTTCAAATTGGTCTTAGTATTTACTGTATTATCATCTCTGTATATATTTTACGATTTCAGTTAAACGACTTGATTGTTGATCATAATACAACAATAACAAATAGTTTAGCAAGGGTAAATAATAGTTTTATTTTCCAATTTATTTTTCATGATATATTTCTATATAGGATAATCCAGTTGAAATAAGATCATTGTTGTTATCAGCACGTTCTCTTACATATGAAACATCACAAGATTTATCACATGTACGTATCGATGAAAATCAACCAACACAAGATTTCAAACAAATTCATAGTGTTGATTTAACAAAAAGTAAAAAAGAAAAAAACTATTTTGACATAAATGACTTTTTTATTTTTAGATGTTATTCTACTATCAGATAACTCAAAATATGGTTTAACCAGTCCATCATCATCAACGAAAAATGAAATACCACCTTTATTTTCATTATCAAGTCTGCTTATGCATGATTCATCACCAGATCTATCACGTATACATTTAAATGAAACTCAAACAAGACAACATTTGGAAGAAATTCATGGAGTTGGATTACCAAAAAGTAAATATGAAAAACTACTTTGAAATAAACGAATTTTTATTTTCAGTTGTAATCGTATCATCAAATAAATCAAAACATGGTTCAAGTGGTTTATCATCAATAACAAGTGATATACCACCATTATTATTATCATCACGTCCTCTTCCATCTGATATATCACAAGATTTATCACATGTACGTATCAATGAAAATCAACCAACACAAGATTTCAAACAAATTCATAGTGTTGATTTAACAGAAAGTAAAAAAGAAAAAAACTATTTTGACATAAATGACTTTTTTATTTTTAGATGTTATTACACCATCAGATAAATCAAAATATGATTTAACTAGTTCATCACCATCACGTCCTCCTGTACATGATACATCACAAAATTCATCTATTGATCCAAAAGCATCTGATGCCAAAACTATTCAATAAACTATTTTTTTTTCTTTATATCTATCTTTTTCTGTCTGCTTATATATTAAAATAAAACATTTTATTCGTGAAAAATGAATATAAAACTTAAATATAACAATAAATATTGCTAATGCTTCTCTGTGATTTTCCATTCTTCTTCCTTAAGTAAGAAATTTCTATAAATATGAGTTTTAAAAAAAATCATTTACTGAGCTTGTATTTACATCAATTAAAAGGGTTAGATCAACTATAATAACGATCACAGAAGCTAATCACCAAATAAAATGGAAAGCGATTCAAATTTAAATGGATTTTAAAGCAATAAATTAGCGATGGTCCAAGGCATCCAACATTGGAATGAGGGGATGTGAAGTTTTTTTCTAGCAGAATGTAAAAATAACTTAGTTTCATTATAGAAAATAAGCGAAAATGATCTGATCAGAAATCATCGAATTTTCTTCACTAGAAAAAACTCGCGATGGACCACATAAATGCTATGCTTCGCATCGCATTAATAATTTAGAATAAAAAGATGATGAATCTAATGCATTCAAATCATGTATTGAACAATCAGTTTTAGATAAAATATTAATTTATATTAAATTATTATCAAATTGTTGTATGCCATATTTTAATATTTCAGTTTTAATTTTAGTAAAAATATTACTTTTTGTTTCTCAATATTTATAAGTGCATAATTGATATGTTGATCTATAAGAGCAAAACCATAAATTGAATCAAAACGAGAGAAGTTTTTAACAATAGGTACGATTTATTCACCAAGAGAAACTTAAACAAACATAAAAATCTTTTTGTCTCTTATTTGTTTGAGAAAAAAAATATATTCATTAATATCTGTAAATATTTTATAAAATTAGCAATAAGTCAAAGTTGATTAATCATATTTCAATCATTCTTACTCGATGAATTATTTAAATTTTATCAAACAACAACGAAATTTATGATATTCACATAAATCTAGTACACCAACTTAAATAAAAACAAGCAAATAAATCAGGTCGCATATTAATATAAGCTCCTACAATTAATTCTTCATTACTACCACCTGTTATTGAGATTTCTTTTGGTTGAGTAACTTATATTTATATGAAATAAGTCATTCACTACATGCATATAGATCAAGATAAGTATTGACTTTTTTAGATTTATATCCATCTTTATGCCATACTTCACCATATTCAGCACCACCTCAAATATTAGCTACAACAAAAATTTCATCAAAATTATAAATCCAAAAAAGTGCAGCAATCGAAAAGAAAGGTGCTATTGGAATTGAAAGTCCGCCATAGACATATATATATATGTTGAATTTTGACTATTCTTTTGTATAGTTTTTCGATGAACGAGAAACATTGGTACTTTAACTGGATTTGATGAATCTAATCCCTTTTAATCAACAAAAATTTGTTCAGTAGTTAACTCATTGAGATCAACATCTTGAAATTCAGTTCATTTTAAATTTTTTTAATGAATCATCAAGTGATTGTGCAAGATCACATGTATAAATTGTTGTTGGAGAAAGAAATGATTCAAGACGTATAAAAATTTCTGATTCATGTTAATCACCTCTTCAAAACAAAATCAAATAAAAAAGAATTCTCATCTTATATATTTTTCTTTTATCTTACCAAATAGATCTATTACCAATAGGTAAATAAAATTTTCTTAACTGTCGTCCACTTTCCATATCATATAAATGTAAAACTGATTTAACATGTGAAAGATATCGAACAAGAAAATATTTTTCATAAATGTGTTATACCTTCTAATTTCATTTTTATCTTCACTTATTATTTCTTTAATTTCATTTGTTTTTGTATTCATTGTAATAAGACGAACATTTTCCGCTTGTGAATTAGTTCTTAAATAAAATAAATCATCTTCAGATGTTATAAATTCATAAACAAAATCCAAATTAACAATCAGTTTTGACCAATTTGGGTTTTCAACAATTGAATCCGGTGATTTTGATAATGGAACAAACCAAAGTTTAGTTTCTTGTGATATAAATTTTGTTATACTAGCAATTAAATATTTTTCATCATCAGATCTTACAACTGAAAAAAATGTCAACCAAGATCATCTGTACAACGTGCATGACATACATCAGATGAACGAGGTGTATGAAATCGATGAAAATAAACTGCTTGAATATCCGTATGAGTTACTGCAATAGTTGTTGGTGTCACTTCATTTTCTTGCTATTAACAAAAACAAAAATAGATATTAATGGAAAATCGATGTACCAATTTTAGAAAAAAAAAAAAAGAGAAACCTTACCTAATCTTCCATCTCTGTATTTTTATTTTCGTTAGTTTTTTGTTCTTTTTTTATCAGAAATAATTGAATCATTATTTGATGTAGTATTATCAAGTGTACCAGCATATGTTCAATAGAAAATCCCACGATTATCGGTTATCCAACGTAATGATGAGAATTTTGTTCGAGTAATAACATCATCTAATTTATTTTGAGATGCAACATCCATAAAATAAATTGCTGACCAATCTGAAGCAGCATCAGAGACACTATAAATCAAAAAAACATTACTCAACATAAATTGAAACAATTCTTTACTTGTAGCTCAACGTTTTTTCCATCAAATGAGTAATTAAGTGATAGTGTGGTCATAGTTCCATCTTGAAAAAATGTATTTGGATCAATTAAAAGTTTTGCTGGATCAGTTGATTTTGATAGTGAATCAAATCCATCATGACCATCTTGATTTTGAAGACCTTTATTCATAAAAAAATAATATTTTCTATTTGGTTATTTTGATGAACATGGAAATTTTGGAATATTAAATACTTCTTTAAAATGTTCAAAAAATTTTGTTCGACATATAATTTTATTTAAATAAGCTTGACTAATTACATTTTGATCTGAAACAAATATAACTGTTTCTTCAGAATAGAGATGTGCAGGGTTACCCTACCCTACCCTGCAGGGTAGGGTAGGGTCAGGGTAAGCACTGGAAGGGTAGAGCAGGGTCAGGGTATGCATTTGGTGGAGTGCAGTACAATATGATGCAAGTAAAAATCCAGTTGAGTCAGAAAAAGAAAGAAATCATGAATTGATCCAATCATAAATACTGCTAAACCAAAGAAAAAGCCAAAGAAAATGAGAAAGGATGATTATTTACAAGAAGATGTAATGGAAAAATTTGCACTAGCAAGCCAAGATGATTCAAGTGAAGATGATGAAGATGAAATTGAACGTTATGCTAAAGCAAAATTAGTCATTAGTAACGAAGAATTTGTATCACAATGGTGGAAGAAGTGGAGTATAAATTATCCGACGCTAAGTGTTTTAGCAAGATCATTACTAGATATATCAGCTAGTTCGTGCACAAGCGAAAGAATATTCAGTGCCACTGGAAGAATCTCCGAAGAGCGACGCCAAAACTTAGGTGACGATATTGTAGACAATATCTTGTTTATAATCAATTTTAAAAAGAGTTTATTATAATGTTTTGTAGATTACTTGTAATGAAATAAATGAATAATTTGTGGTATTTTATGGTAGTATTTCTTTCTTCAGTTCTAAAGATTTTTCAGGGTAAGGCCAAGGAATATAAAAGTTTTACAGGGTAGGGTAGGGTAAGGGTGAAGAATATAAAAGTTTTACAGGGTGGGGTAGGGTCAGGGTAAAGGACCTACAGAGTAGGGTAGGATAAGGGTAAACGAAAATGCCTTTATCAGGGTACAGGGTCAGAGAAAACTTTACGCTGCACATCTCTACTTCAGAATTAGGATCTTCAAGTCAATGATATAGATTATTAACGATCACAGTGGATGAAGATTTATCACCATATGAATCCCAAATAGATGGATCACAAGATATTGATGGATAAGTAATAATAGATGGTATCTGCAAGCAAAATAAAATTTCTTTCAGTAGTTTCTTTGTCACCTTTTTGCTATATATAGTAGCAACATCGCTAGTGCTAAAAAGTTGGCGTAATTGTTCAAAATGCATTGAACTAACATCTGACGATAGTGATGTGTATAAGGGAGAAGACATTATTTAATATGAGATTTTTTTTATATTAAGAAAGGCTTGATAAAGATCAAATAAAAATCAATAAGAGAATATAATTAGTAAAAGTTCATTAGATAATGATGCGCGCGTACTTTTGTTAGTTTTTATCTTATTAAATTTATTCTGTGCATGCATTTTCCTTTTAATATATATATTGAACTGCTATATGTGCGAATAGTCATTATATGTATTTACATCCTACACGTTTATTTGAATTATCCGGTGACCAAGTTTTTTAAAATTAGAATCATTGGTTTCGATAAGAAAAATTGCAGAGCTAGGCATACATATTCATTTTTCGAATGAAAATAATGTTTGAATGTACACTCCTAATTTTGTTTGTTTTTCTTCATGTCTCTCTTTTGATTTATTTATTTGAACTCAAGTTTAATATGAGATGACTTTGAAAAAGTTTTTTACTAGGTCTCGATACACTGTAAAAAAAAAGGGTTTATGAAAGTGCAACGTGTCACATACCCTTTTTTCCGTTTTTTAAAAATCTGATAAACCCTTTTTCCAAGTCATAAACGCAAAAACCGTTTTTTTTCTTCGTCATATACGGAAAAAAGGGTTTATGATACGTTGCACTTTCATAAACCCTTTTTTTGTAATATACCCTATCAAAAACGTTTTTTCCGTTTCTTATTCTGCGGATTTTTTTTTACAGTGTAAGCATGATCATTAAATGACAGTCATTCCTCAACATATTTCTAGATAAAATTATTGACGTATTTCTCTTTATTTAAAACTATTTAGTATCTTGTTCTTTTTGATCAGTAACAACATCTGATGAATTCAAAAAATAGATGTCAAAATTGCTAGTTGATTGTGTAATTTTAAACAAAATCGACAATAAAAAAATGAACTTCGTGAGAATTACATTAAGTTGCACTATATAACATGTGTAAATTCGAAATCAAAAAAGGCTTTTTACTGTTTAATATTTCTGCTTCCATTGAAATAATTGTTTGATTGATTTAAAAACTAGATCTTTGACAGTTGATCTATCGATACTAAAATTAAAAAAAAACATTGACTTTCAGTATGAACAAAGAATGGATCTGCTATGAAACCATTCATATTGTAATTTGTTTCTTGCCATTCACTAAAAAGACTTTTTCCAAGAACAAAAATCCAACATACTTCCGTTCCGTATGTATTAAAATAACAACTGTAATCCATAACAACGAAAAGTGATGAAAATGGATCTGGTACTTGAACTTGAAGTGTCCAACGTCCACTGTCATCTACAATATAATAGATAATATTATGTCGAAATATAAATGATAAATGATCAGGTGACTCTCGACGATATAATGAAAGTTCATCATCACTCTGATAACTTCATCGAACAAGAATATTATGTCGAAATGTATTATAACGACTTTTGGGACACTGTAAATGTCTAGAATATCATTAAAGTCTTTCAGACACTTATTTAATCTTTGTTGCAGAAGTCTTTGCACAACATGTTTGTTCAATTCTCAACCACGTATAACTCACCGTAGAGAATCAAAAGTTTTCAGACAGAACGAGTATTACATGCTCTTTCTAAATGTATATTCATTTTTTCTGACATATGGTTGTTTCATTAAAAGAATATTCTTGAAGAAAACAAAAGCGATATATGTACAAAATGTCCAGTTATCAAATCTTATTGCATATGTTTGCCCCTTTTTCAGACACTTAGATGCCATTGAGGAGAATGAAAAGTCATTAGTTACAGTCAGAATTTGATGATCTGTACAAATGTGATTTTAGAATTCTTCTCTTACTGAAAACTGATCAACTGTGAGTAAATACCTGAATAAATCAAAAAATGTTTGCATTCAGCAAAGGTGACTTTTCATCAGCATTCGAATTTCGGTCTTTTGTAACAGTATGTAACAAGAGTCAAAAATTGTAGATTTGATAGAGTCAACTCGCTCTATAAACTGATGTATAAAAATATTTTTTCATTCTCTGTACTACGAGTTCTATAACTCAAGCAGAAAGGAAATTTTGACCTACCTAGCTTATCATTATGTAAAATATTCATAGCTTTTGAATGCTTAAATGAAACTTGATGAAATATTTAATATAAATAGCCACATTGAAGGACTACATAATGATACATTGGCAAGTCATAAATTGCTTCCTTTCTTGAGTTATAAGACTCATTGTATGAAGAATTGTCATAAATCATAACTCGTCTTCAACTCAAATAACCAACACCAAACTGGTCTCATTGACTTACATTTCTTATATAGTATATACGCTAAAACTTTCTGACGTCTAGCACTAAAAATGGCTGGGATCACACGGCGGGATATTTTTGACCAATAGTGTATTTTGATGTCAAGTGTTGGTTGAAAACAGTATTTATTTCAGTTTCATGATGAATAAAAACTGTCGACTCCTCTATTATCGAGACAAAAAGATCAATTCGATTGATTAAAGCACAGTGGAGATATTGAAATATTTTATCGTAACGCAATTTATGAGCTACCCTGTATTTGTCTATTGGAATCACTTTATTCTTTTCTTACACATTATTCGTGTTAAGACTGTTCTTCTATATTTAACATGAATGTTATTGCCGTAATTAATATTTTTGAAATATAGAGATTGCGCCAACAATAATATTTGACAAAGTGACTATTAACACACATTGACTAATATGAAATATTACAATAGAAAAAAAAAAGAAAATTTACAAATTTTATATACAGTTTCAGTTATTTCATCAGATCGGTGATCTTCACATAAGGAAAGATAGATATAAGCTAATTTACATAAATTTAAATGATAAAACTGTCAAATGTAACTTTTTATGAAAATTTCTTTTTTAATTCAAACAATGACTTGTTCATATTGATAACGATGATGTAAGAAGGACAGCACACGTTTATATATATGAATTAATTTAACACCCCAGTTGAATAACGAATGACATCTATGCTGTTCATCATTGTCCTATACAAAAATTAGACATAATTAAAAATTTCAAATAATTGTTCTGTTTATTTTATGAAAATTCTATTTCTAGACAAAAAAGTTAATTTTCTCATTAAATAAATACTGTCAATACTTGAATAATTTCAAAGTGTCATTCTTACAGATGTTGTTTTAACATCTGTAATTATTTCGTTAGATTTTGGATTTCTAATAAAATTTTTATAGAAAAATATTTGGATTTGACTTTCTTCTTATAGAAAAATCTCATCATTCTCAGAATGGACTAAAAATTACAGTGAAAATTAATTTTTTTTTTAATGAAGTAAAAGTATCCAAGAATGAAAAAAACACGAGAAAGAGATAGAATACATTTTAACTAAATATCGTAGTGTATTATAAGACTTAAAAGACATTTTTATGAAAAGAAATTCAAGTCTAAATATTTCTTTTCATATCTGTTTAAATATTTTGCATTAAACCTACAGCCTATTAATATTACTATATCTTGAACAGTAAGATATTCGTATGAAATAACTATCTTGATTTTTAATCTTATGAATGTCTGTTTCTGTTCTTCTCTGGAAAATATCATTAGTCTTGAGATCTTTATTATTAATTTGCTACAACGAAGAAGCTTTCACCGATCAGCGAGTGAATGATGATGAATTAAAACAACAATATATTCTCTTATCAAGAATTATTGATAGGAAAATATCTCATGCAACATAATATCGACATAGCATGAAAACAACATGCTGACTTTATGCTAACAATTACCTGTGTCTTGTTCTCTTTAAATGGTTTATAAACAGTATAATTATATGTGCAACGAATGACCACATATAATGTTATGAACAGGATAAATAGGCAAAAAATACCAAAGCAAATAAAAGCAATACCATATGCCATGTCCGAATAATTGTTTGTACTTGTTAATTGATATTTCTATATGAGAAAGAAGAAAGAAAAATAACTTATTTTTTGTTTTTTAGCATAATTCCAACATAGATTTTTCTATAATCATTTTTATGGTAATCCCGAAGAATTTTGTGGTTCTTTTTATTTCAGTTTTTACTTCCTCTTTTGTATTTGCACTTATATAGATAAAGTTTTCTGGTTATCTTCGTTTCAATGTTCATATATAGTTGTAACGGAAATAATATTTAAATTTGTACTTACTGATCTATAAAAATTGTATACTAATAATCGCGCAAATTTTCTGCTTCTACTGATGGGTTAGATTGCAGTTTTAAGTCTATATTTTTTATGAATGCAAACTCGTATTTAACGTTTTTCAGATTGCTTTTAATATACCATTGTTCATAGATGACTATAATTATAAATGATTTCTTTACTCTTTTTAATTTAAGTCATTAAATATCTGTATTTTGTTCTCATAGTCTCATTTGATAGATATAAATAATATTATTCTAAAAATGTGCTAGTCATAAAATAAATTATACTAAGTAAAATATTATTTGATTATCATGTTCAATAGTTCTGTATAATTCGCCCCGAACAAGTCAATGTTGTTTCCTTGCAATAGCAGAGAACAAGATAAAGGGTTGGCGAACAGATAGAGAAGAGAAATCGTTATTTGGGTGATGATTTATTGCACTACGGCTGTGAGAATAGTTAAGTTGTTCGGAGGGAATCATAGAGCATCCTTGAAAACTCCTTATCGGCACGGATTACATTATCCTTTGTCCATACAATAGTGGAAAATATGATGACCCAAATAAGTTTCTTTTTTCTCTTTAGTATAGGTATCAGAATTAGATAATTATAATGTAATAATCCAAAGAAAATATGGCTGATTGAATTAAGCATAGATCAGTGAAAAATCTGCTCAACTGCAGTGCGGGTACTCAGCTAATTGGTACCGGCGCATACCTAGCAACACTTCGACTTCATGTCAGAGCAGGGGAAAATCCTTTTTTTTGGTACGATGAGGTCATGAATGGATATATTATGAGGTTATGCATGGAATATCATACCGGTTGACACGAAAGAAGACAGAAGTATACACTACCTCAGCTCGGTTGTTGTAGTTGAGAAAGAGATACCGCAATGATAGAAGAGTTTGTACAGAGAAGGGACTTAGTCGATCTCCTCGACCCACACTACTTGTTACAATTAATTTTCCTTTTTACGTAGATTTTACAATTGGCTATGAAAGAAAATATTTAATATATAATCATTTGCATAGCTGTCAATATATCTTAAGTAACGGGTGGCGCAGAATAAATTAGACTGTTAGTATTTTTATAATTTCTCCCCTATTATCCCCATGATGGAGACGTTTTTTTATCAAAAGATAGCGCTTGAAACTCTCTACAAAACTATGTATGATTAGGCCCAAAAACTGTCTTAGATATATTTGAAAATAGATGAAAAGTAACGACATACAAAAAGCTGTAAAACGTAACGGGTTGGGCATACCGAGTGACCGCGCTTTGCATTTAATTTTTCTATCACTTACTTCATCCTATTAGAAAAACAAAATATATCAAAAGATGCAGTGTGAAAAGCTCTACAAGTTACCAGGAAAAATTATAAAAAGAGGAAATAAACAAAAAAAACAAATTCATCGTCTACCAAAAATTAGATTATTTTCGCAGGATCGAAATTTGGCCGCTCAAAATTTTGTCCATTTTCAAAACAAAAAGTACGACTATAAAATAAGCGATCTTATGTAAATTGTGGAGCTTTACACGCTGCATCTTTTGTTTTTCTAATATGACGAAGTAAGTGATAGAAAAATTAGATGCACGCACGTTCATTCATTATGTCCAACCCGTTCTTTTTTACAGCTTTTTATATGTCGTTACTTTTCATCTCTTTTCAAATATATCTAAAACAATTTTTTGGATCTAATCATACATAGTTTTGTAGAGAATTTCAAGCGCTATCTTTTGATAAAAAAAACCGTGTCTCCATCATGGGGATAATAGGGGAGAAATTATAAAAATACTAACAGTCTAATTTATTCTGCGCCAACCGTTAGTTTCTGTCTTAACTATGTCGAAGTTCTAAACAACAGAGTTGATTTATCATCAATCTAAATAGTAGTGGCATAACAGTTCTCAGATCCAAGTTCAGATCAAATGAACGAAAGAACTGTTCAAGTAGATCAGATCTAAGGAACTGTCATACCCATAGTAAACAGTGGTATCTATTCATATAGAGATTTAATTACATAAAATATTTCTTTAAGCTAAGACTCAATTTATTGACACTAGTATATACCTATATATTTTTAATTGCATTCCATTCATATGCAACATCATTTACTCAACTTTATAAAAGTACTATCTAGACAGACGCCCAACACTTGAAGACATGTGTAAGATATTTATAAAACTAATCTTTTCTAGTCACAATTCGAACTTTGAATGGTGACAAAAAAACTAGAAAAAAATCTCAAAGCGGTGTCATTTCATACAACAAAACATGTTCACATTGATATTCGATTGCTTCTCGTCGAAAAACGCTTTGAAAGTCAATCTTTTACATATTCTTACACTTTCTGTGAAAATTCTGAGATGCTGTATTTTCTTCTAAATGATGTCTTTTACTCTCTGAAAGTTGTTTTGGTAACAAGTATTAATACATGCAGAAGTATAATCTTGTTCATAAAAGGTTTTTCTTTAATAGCACAGAAATACAATACTACAAAGAAGTTATTCTTACTTACCATATAATAAATACCATCTTTTAAAGCAAAAAAAGACCCCAAAACGCTGTTAATAATCATCAAAATTGCTGCTAAAACTAAATATTTATTCGCAGCTATGTATTGCTTCTCATTCTTGCTGTCATTTTCCTTTGAATAAAAGAAAAAACGAATTATCATTAATCACAAAAGTATGAGTAGGGTTTCTTCAGTAGATTCTTTGTTCGATTCAATTTAGGTTTCAGTTCGTTTATAAATTCCAAACTCACAAAATTGCAAGTATTTTATCACAAAATATGTGAAAAAAAGTTATAAAAGAAAAGGATGTTCGCATAAGTCAGAAAACAAGCTATATACTACTCAGCCATTTTATGCAATATAATCTGAAGAAATATTTAAGTATAAAATCAAAATGTAAACCTATTTGAATCCTCCTATACCTTTTCAGATACCTTCGTCACTCCCTGCTGCTTCTTTTTCTTCTTCATAAGTCGCAATAGGTATACTTACAAAATAGGAATTTACTGTGAGATTATTGTAACACTCAATTATATTCTATATAGAGAAGTTCAACTGTTTTTTCTTTTCAATTTATCTCTTCTACCTAAAAGTTTCTATGATGATTTATAAAGAAGAATAAAAAAAAATGAGCATCTTTTGCTTTCTTTCGATATTAACTGAAACTTTATAATTATATATCGATATATATATATATATATTAGTTTACTAAAGACATACGCCATCAACAACATGTGGTAATTGACAAAACTCAAGACGTACTGCTAAATTCTCTCGTTTACATTAATGAGTAGTTTTACCCGTATTTCATATTTTAATTCCATAGAGATTGTTCTAGTATTTATTCTCAAATCAAAGCATATAAATAGAATAGAACTTTAAATTCACTTACAGTTGTATAATTATCAACTTGAACAATCATCACTTGACAATTCACAATTGATGAAATATCTGAAAAACAAAAGTGATGAAAAGAAAAATGGCAAAAATTAAATAAGTATATTTTTTTAGTTATACAGCTTTTAATAATTCTAAAGATCGAAATCAAAGAATACGAAAACATAAAGATTCATTGATTTCATTTGCCAAAAGAATCTATGAGAATAATGAATTTATGTTAAAATTCTAAACACTTGTACAGTATTATGTTGCACGTGTAAAATTGGCAATTTTCATCTTATGTTAATAAAAAGTTTCAGATTTTTGGAATTTTAATTTATAATATATCTTTGAACAAAACATTCATTGAGATATTATTAACAAATATAGGCTTTAAACAAAATTATTTACTTTGTCTTTTATCATAAAATAAATAGGAAGTTTTGAAGTTATCCAGATTTAGATGTGAAAATCATCGAATATGAAGTATTTGTTTATTCTTGTTAGTACTTGTTCTTACAAGAATAATTCTATCAAAAAGAAAAACTTAAGTTAAACCTAGACTACTAAAAACAGAAAAATCGAATTTGAATGAATAACAAAGTCAAATAAAAATGCCTCCTATGACATAATGTAAAACAACAATATCATTAAGCTATATATTAAGATCTTGTTGTACAAAAGGAATGATGTATTGAAAATGTAAAATAGTATACACTTAAATATAATATAATCTTTTTTCAGATTTTACTTCTGCATGCTATCATTCCTATTTAGCAAATTGATACTCATCCGCAACATGAGCTGTTGTTTTATTGAAGAGAAAGACAAACAAATACTCGTTTTATTAAGGAGAGGAAAGTATAGGACAAAAAATGTCTAATAAGAGGAAAAGAAAAATAATACTTGATAGAGGGCGTTAGATGTTCTTGATTGATATCCACTCGATCCAAAAAATATCAATAAAAACACCACTGTGAAGCTAGCCGAATGACCAACAGAATATGTCCGACCATTCCGTCAATCAGAATACGAGCAGAAAATACCTATATCGATCCACAAAATACCATATTTATCCCCTAACAACCATTGAAAAATTACAAGAAGTCATATCACAAGCAACTCTACACTGTAAAAAATGCCATCCGTCTTACAAGACGGTGCATCCGTCTAAAGTCTTATTCAGACGCGAAATACGTCTTGTTTTTAGACATGTAGTGACTATAGACAGGAAAGCGTCTTAAGTTCCTCTTTCTCTTAAAACATTGTTATAGCTATTGACCAATAGATAAATTTTTTTACTTTCTTTCGTAGCTATGAGAATTTACTTTCGGATGTGAAACAAAGAGTCTTATTCGATTTCTTGAAAATATTTAGGATTTCACTCTTTCCACAACTAGTTTTTCCGATGACTTTTCTGCCGTGAACTACTTCACATTTTAACTCGAGTTGAGGATATTCGTGGTTTTGAAGAAATCCATATCTCTTGATTCGATATCTGAAGTGAAGGGACTTTAAAAATATGCAAACCATTTTACCGAAATTTCTTTTTTTATTTATTTCTAATATATTTTCAAGTTTTTTATTTGTTTTCTAGATGATAGAAAAATTATCAAAAATAACTGATTACAGTTATATTTTAATATTGTATATTTAAAAAATACTTAAGACTTTTATTTTTTTCCGTTTTAGACTTGTGTTGCATGAGTTTTCCCAGACGCTTCTATCAATCTATGGTTCACTAATTCAAGAATTCATATTTTTATATGAACATTCGATATTAGAAAAAATATTTTCAATGAAATAATTTTTTTGCACGTTACTTCAGGTAAAATTATATTTTAAAATTACAGAAATTATTTTAAAATATTTATATATATCTATTTTGATGTTTAATGAAATTCCTCAAAAATCAGATTTACTCAAATAAAATATTTTCGAAGATAATATTTTATTCCAGAAGAATATCACCTTCGAGGAATTTCATTAAACATCAAAAAATATATATAAAAATTTTAAAATAATTTCTGTAATTTTAAAATATAATTTTACCTCAAGTAAAGTGTAAAAAAATTGTTTCATTGAAAATATTTTTTCTAATATCTAATGTTCATATAAAAATATGAATTCTTGAATTAGTGAACCATAGATTGATAGAAGCGTCTAAAAAAGACTGCTGTAAGACGCTCGCTTAGATTGGTGAAAATGATCCGATCGGAAAATTTTAAGACACGTCAGTGTCTAAAATCGGTTATCCGTTGACACTTGAAGTGTCTAATTTAGTCGTTAAGCGACCAATCAAAAACTACTTCAAGCGTCTTGATTAAACGATAGAATCGTCTTGTTTATACAGTTTATGTGTCTTGATTTTTTAGAGTGTATATAAAAAGTTATCCTAACCCATGTGATTCAAACCGGAAAAAAACCGGCGGTATACCGACGGTTCACCGTTCGGTATAATGTGCGCTCTACCGCCGGTATACCGACGGTTTTTCATGAAAGTGATGCATCATTTTGTATAGTATAGAAACGACTGAATATTTTTAAAGTCTGCTAAAACCGGTAGAATCGTTGTGAATTCAATGCACTGTAAAAATGTCGATGTGCCTGAGCCGCCTGTAGTAGCCACAGATCTCAAATCAGTCCCATTTATGAGATAAATATTTTATTAAAGAGGTCGCTGCAAAAATAATAATTTGCAAAATATATTCTGAAATAGTTTTGCTTTCGCTGAATTCGAATTCTTTTTTCGAAATAAATCGGGATTTTTCAAAAAAAAACGTTTTTGGAAGCTTTTTTAACTGGGACCGGAGCTTATAAGCGCTACTGCCGGTAAACTGTCGGTACACCGCCGGTTATTATGAGTACCGCGGTATACCGGCGGTAGTGACAAAAAATGTGCGACATGGGAAAGGCTATCTTCCCATGTCGCCTCTTTTTTATCAACTGTGCCGCAGTTACGCACAGAGCCAATTCTGCGTCGCAATTACGCGTAACTATGGCGCATTGATCATACTGAAGATTTCTATAAGAAACTACGCTTACTATGACGTAGATCAGCGTAATTGCGTCGTAGTGATCGCATCCTACGATCTGTTGTAGGAATAAATGACTAATTATAAATTATTCGTCCTTATTTGTAACTGGCTACACTCGAACAATAAAACTTAGTCACAGAAAATCAGTATAAATAGCAGTGTTCATCACATTTTCGTTCATAAGTCATTCTACTATAAGTGGTAGAATGCATATTTTTTATTTCTTTTAAAAATTTCTAGATTTATATCTTTTTAGCTTTTCAATTATTTGCAATTCAATTTTTTTTCTTTTTTATTAATTATTTCAAATTTTTCTAATTAAATTTTTTTTCTTTATATATTAAATTTTTAAAAATTTTTTTATATCTTAATTTTTTCATTTTTCTAGATATTAATTTTTTATTTTCCTTAAGTTTCAAAATTAAATTTTTTTAAAACTTTTTATTTAGTAAATTTTGAAATTGTTTTATATTTTAATTTTGAAATTATTTTTACTATGAAACGCTTTAATTTAAAAATTTTTTTTTTATATTTTATAAAAGTTTTAATTTTATAATGTCAAGTTTTTTATTTTGTGCACAAAATTTTTTTTAAACAATAAAAATACAAATAAAAGGAATACCTAAGCTACGTTATCTTTTGTATCAATTGCGACGCCACTGTTAACCATAATTGCGAAAAACTTGGACGCACTTATGCCTAACTGTGATTTTCTCACCGTAACTACGCGTAACTGTGATTTTTTCATCGTAGTTACGCGTAACTGCGTCGCATTTTTCCGCAATTACGGGTCACAGTGCGATCGCAGTTACAGCGTAACTGCGCCACAGTTTCATCGTAATGAAACATATGCGTCGTTTATTCTTGGATTTCTGTCTAATGGATTATTGATATTCATTCTGAAAGAAAAACATGAATATGATAGAAAAAGAAATAATATCAATGTGTACAATGTATATAGAAAAAAAGAGGAAACTACTGTTTTTTACTATTGTTTTAAGAATTAACTCTTTCATAGTTGTGAAAAAAAGGATATTTAAGTCGTCACACACAATACAAGAATGCGTTTTCAAAACTCACAAAAGTGTCTTTATTGTCTACTAGAATATTTAATGGTCGTAGTATAGCTTTTCTTACAATAATAATATAATCTTGTGATTTTGGATACCTAAAAGAGAACAATAAGGTATTCAAAATGTAAGTTGAAAATATACAATCAACTGCCACTTCCAACTAATGATGTTTATTTGCAATATCATCATAGACCCAATTCAACAATACTCTTCTTAAATAACTATGAGCAGCTAATTTTGTGAAGTCGCTCTGATTGACAAAAGATTTAAAATCAGCTGGAAATGGTGGTAATTCATAATCTTTTTGGAGTTTAATTTCCTTCTCTATTAATTAATCATCATTTTCTACATCACCACAATGAGTACTATTCGAATTAATTGTTTTAACAAGATTACTATGAACTGATAAGTATTTTCAATGGAATGGTGATTATTATTTCAATTTGATTTTAAAACAAATAAAAACTAAACGAGTTCAATAAATTAAATCAGTAAAACAAATTCATTCCGTCCGCAGACTTCAAGTGAACAATATCAAACGAAATTCTTCATCGCCGACAATTATCGTGTTATCACTGTATACTAATATACCGTGAAAAAAAAAGAAAGGAGAAATATGAGAACAGGTTCTGTCAAATTATTCTACATCGTTTTTTAAATTTGTTTTTCTTACCGAACCTTTTAAAGTTCCGCATAACAGCACAGAACCTTTTCGATTCTGTATAATCGAACACAGAACTTCATACGGTTCAGTATTTAATAGGCAGAACCTTTTTGGTTTCGTATTATCGGACATAACCTTTTAGATTCAGTGTTGTCTAAAAGAAACTTCATATGGTTCAGTATTTATGTACAGAACCTTTTCGATTCTATGTAATCAATCACAGAACTTTCGACGGTTCAGAATTTAATAGACAGAATCTTCTATGGTTTAGTATTTCTTTACAGAACCTTTCTGGTTCAGTATAGTATGATAGATGATTTTCTATGGTTCAGTATTGACGGGCAGAACCCTTAGGTGTTCCGTATTTATAATACAGAACCTTGTAGGTTCAGTACCATTCAACAAAAACTTTACATGGTTTAGCATTAGATGGCAGAACCTTTTTTGGTTCAGCATTGTTGGACAGAACTATTTATAGTTTTTCAACTGCTATGCAGAACTTTAAATGGTTCTGTAACTGCTACAGAACCAAAAAAAGTTCTGCAGAACTCCTTTTTTTTTCAGAGTAGTTTCTATTTCTAAGAAAAATCGTGGAAATCAGCCCTATCCACAACAACTTCAAGGAAACTAAAACAGTATTAGAAAACAAGAAGACAAATCTTCTCCATCAAAAGTCATCCCTTGCGTAGCTCTACATGAAATGGACTCTGCTGAATAAGTAACAATGCTCTCTTTTACTTCTGGGTCATATGTGAGGATCTTCTGTCTGAAAAACAAATGTTCGAAAAACTGCAATAGACCATATTCATCTGAAAGTGCAAGCTTAAGAATATAAATAATATGGCTTAAAATATCGGTATGATGGAAAAAGGAAGAAAGGAAAAATATCGAAAGGGAAAAATGTCGAAAATAAAAATATCGAAAACAAAATTATTACAAATGCAGATGGATAGAAATGCTGAAAACGAGAGTATATTGAAGTACAAGTCTCCCTCACTCTCAATTCAATCTTACATGCTCATGTTCATCTGATATTCTTGTTTTCAACATTTTTATTTTCGATATTTTTCCTTTCTTCCTTTTTCCATCCATTCAAAATATCATCAGTTCGCGAGGAGAATCAGTTTCATAGATTTTAACACGTTCTACATTTCAGTATTATTTCATATTCAAGTGACATAAAGTTTGAAAGTATCAAGAAAAAGATAAAACGCTCAGTTGCAGACCTACAATGTCGTTACCATGAAAGAAGAACGATCATGGTCAAAAGGATTTCTTTGAAGCTCATACGAAAACGTACAGGCTTATTTATGATCTTTCTCAAAATAAAAATGGAAAACAAGTAGGGAAGACAGGGTGGTTGTCACAACTTTCTTTCCAAGAGGGATGTAGCAAAAATCTCAATTTCAGAATTGAGTAGGATTTTCAGTAAATTGTTATGCATATATCCAAATAAGCCAGCTATACAGAGAAGAAATAGCACTATTCTATATCTTATATATTTCAGTATCTTGTTATGGCGCTCTCCCTAATCTTTGTCATCGGAAATATGATATAACAATGGTTGAATCATAGCTAATACAATTTGAACTAGAAAAAATAGTGAGTAGAGCTCAGTCAACATTTCGATCGTAGATGTGAAATAATCAACATCGACATGACAATCACTGGTAACCGCAAATATTCTGTTTGTCCAGGTTAACAAAAAGATTCACTTTCTCCCAATGAAACTGACATTTTTGTGTAGTTCCCATTCTTTCTGACGCCGTTAGTTGAAAGCGATCAGCTTTCCCGACAAAATATTTTTAAAATGGGGATCAATCTACTTTTTCGTAGTGATTGTAATGACTCTTGATGGTTTTAATATTGAATTTTACGTTTAATTGAAAAGAAAACAGAGAAATCTCGAAACAGAGGCATACCAAGGTGTTCAAAGCTGGGGAACCGGAAATACTTGAATCTGAACAGAAAGAGGAGAACAATATGTTTATTTATATCGATTCAGCGGCTAAATATCCTGAGAAAAGCTCTTTTATCTGTTGTGATATTCAAAACAAACAAAATTTCCTAAATCATTGAGGGAGGGGGCACGTACTCTCAGTGATACGCCGCTGCCAAAAGCACGGGGGAAGTGAGATTAGTATATTTTAGAAGTAGGGAAGAGCGTTAGACTTCTGCCCGAAAATATTGAGAACAAACATATAGTCAATTACACACGTAATAACTGAATATCGCTCAGTACTCAGTTTGTCAGTCAACCTATCTCGACATTAGGCCATTAAAAATTAATTTCCCATATATCGTTCAATGTAGAATTGAACGGTCTATAAGATGATGCTACTTCTGTTTTGACTTTCATCTTTTAATGCGGACAATTTATCAAAATACTGGAAAAAAATTATATTTTGTCAAAAAAATCCAGTATTTTGACCTTTTGACTTCAATAACGACTCTGATGAGAAATTTCGAATATATTGTTTTGTAGAGCAAGTCAAGCTCTATCGATTGGTATATGATTCATTTTGAATAGATAAAATATTGCAAGAAAAAAACAACAAATATGAATATGAAGTTACGCTTAATTTCATTCAGAGGACAATATTCCAGTTAAGCTATTGCACCGTGAGAACGTCTTGAAATAATGCCTCATATATGAATCGATGCAGAATTAAATGGGCTACAAAATGATGTAAAATATTTTTTGGCAATCGATTTCTGACCTAGTTATTTGGCCAAAATACTGAAAAATCCACGAAAATGGAAATGCAAAAAATGAATGTTTTTTCGAATTTTTGACTTCAATATTGTGACTGAGGAGAAATGTCATATATGCCATTTTGTAGAGTAACTCACGCTCTATCCACTGGTGTATGACTCAATTTGAACAGGGAACAACTTGAAGAAAAAAAAATCACAGAAACTAAAAGTTGAACTTTTTTCATTTTTTGATCGTATTTTTTAGGGTGTCTCAGGTCGGCTGGTCCTAGCGGACCATAGGCAAATCTTTAGATCGTAATATTTTGGATTCATATATGGTACACCAAGGCCTACATTCCTACAGAGTCAGATCTCAAATCGGTTGACCCCCATGTTTTCGGAATTTTGATATTTTCATGGAACGTCTCTTAGGGAGTCCCCAGATATTATCAAGCATATCACACGGAGTGTAGTGATTTCTTCGGAATTTCCATGTCATTTAACTTTTTGTTAGTTTCTTGTGAAGCGAAACCCATTTTTCCAAATTGCTTCTTTCTAAAACGACATTCTACCTAAGCCATGTAGTTAGAGACCGGCGGTTTCCAACATACATTCTAGGATCCGACCGTAGAACCGTTTTTTTCAACTTTGCTAACCGGAACAGCCGGACTCTAAATGTAGTATGCCTCTTCTCAGTGGACAACTCCGGCGATTGTTAAATCATTTCAAAATGTTGCGTTATCGTTGAGAGGGCATCGGTAGAAGTCCAAATGATATTTGTCAATTGGAAAAAACTTGATGTTAAAAATAAACAATTATTTCTTCTAAATTTTGAGTTTCTTATATACTTTCATAAGCATAAGCGCAAAAGAAATCGTTGAATACACCCCTGCGTTTCCTAATAAATCCTCCTGAGATTCCCTAGGGACTCCACAGGGAGCTTTTCTTATTTTACTACTGTGTAAAATTAGGTGAACCCCCGGTGATTCTGCGAGGGAGAGTCGATTATGGATGGTTATATCATAAATAAACAGGGACATCTGTCGATGGACGACCTTCATCTCGTGTATGGAGGCTCTTCATTTTTGTCTTGATTGAGTGATTCGAAATGGCTGTTTGACCGGACCTAATAGTGTATTTTTTTGTTCTTTTTAAAGCAAAAGAATCCAAATATACTAATTAGAGAAAGAAAAATCTTAATTAATAATAATAAATTCTGTTAGTATTATGGAAGAATAAATATTAAAAAGTCGTGATTTTTAGTTAGATAACTGACTCAACAAATTTCGATTTTCAAATAGATACTTTTGTTATTTTCATCAATCAATTTATATGCAGACAGTAGTAACCGTTTTTTAACATTTAAGATATCAAGTAATAACTTACGTTCTAGATCAATAATAATGTCTATTACTAAACTATTTGATTTGATTAATTAATTGTAAAATTAATAAATATTTTGTTTTTCGACGCAATTACATTAAAAAGATGCAAAGAATTTTATTTATACTTTGTTCCTTGTTCATGAATTTAGTTCTATAATAATTTCGAAAAGAACAGATTTTTAGTAGATCTGAATTCAAAGTGCCTCATCAATATATAAGATGTTTTCATTTGTAGATGGTTTCTACACAACTATGTTATAGAGAACTATTTAATTCTATCTGATGATAATCAGGAGAAAAAAGAGAAACCAAATTTTTCAATGAATATTTTGTTCGGAATAATGAAAAATCAGACATCAAATTTTTTATTTTTTAAAATCAATTGTTCGTTGTTTCATAGAATTTTTTTCGTTGCTCGCTCTTTCGTCGTATTATTGGTATGAATCATTCTATTGACTTGAAATTGGTTGGTTGATATAAAAAGCTGACGTGTACGCACAGTTTTTTCTTTCTCTTCTAGATGGCCATAAAATTATTTTCCATCATATTTTTTATCGAAACAGGTTTGAATTTATTTATTTATTTAAGAATTATTTTCAAAAGTAAAAAATATATTTTTTATTGAATAGTAAATTGTCAATTTCAATGTAAATTTGATCGTCCAATATTAGGAGAATATTATTCGTATGAAAATGGTCTTGAAACTCATACATCATTTAAAAAAAACGGTAATATCGATCGACATTTTTATCGTCGTGAATCCGGCCGTGGTGCTACTGCTAATATAATAACAGTTCTTGATAATCATGCACTTGGTGAATGTGTTTATCTTAATTGGAAAGAAAATCCTTTTCGACATATTTCCAAACATCATTATCAACTTATTTATCGAAACAAGTAATTTCAATGTTTGTTTAATTAATAAAAAATTAATAGAATATTTATTAGAGCAAAATCTTGTTACCAATGTTTTGAAATATATAATCGAACACGTAATATTCTTCAAATACGAAAAAGTGAATGTGATGAAGTAACATCAATATCTACAAATCAAATGAATATACAAGATCTTTGTTTAACAATTAATGAAGAAGCTGAATTTGATACTTTATTTTGTTAGTTTTTTAGTTTTTATTTCAAAGTTTTTATTTTATTTTATTTTATTTCAGTAAAAACTTATTCAGCTGAGGAATGTCGTGCAACAATTTATGGAACATATCATTTTACATACGAATTTCGTGAAGGTGGTATTGGTATTTGTGATAATTCAATATCACGTTTAGTATCTTGTCCGGATCCTGGTACTCCATTTGAAGCTGTTAATGAACGTTTTTGGATGACATATGGTTATTGTCGTAATCTTGTTTCATCAATTGATGCTCAACCACTTTATCAATGTTTGGGTCATTGGTTTAATGAAAAAGGAGATATTTTTACGGCCATTGCCAATGAACATGTTGGCTCCGAACGTTGGTATGATAAGTTTCGTTGTATGTTAACACGACAAGATCAACCACAATGGTTCGCGAAATCTTTATTTGCTGAATGTGCTCGACTTTATTCACCAACTGATGGTCCAGAAAAAGTTATTATAACACCAATTATTCCAGAAGTTCCAACTGCAACTTGTTTTTTTCCCGATAATTTTACTGGTGAATGGATTAATACAGCTAATGTTAATGCAAGAACAATTATTAATGCAACACATATCCATGAAATAGCACGAGTTAATAATCGTGGTTGGTTAAGAGAAACTTATTATGTTTGCCAACAAACATCTCGTAGTCAATATTTAGTTAAAGCTGTTACAACAGGAGAATGTTTTTCATATTATATTTGTTTTGATTTCAAAGATCGTCATCATAATATATTAAGATATAGAAAATCAAAATCATTTATGTCAAATGTTTATGATAATCTATCGAAAAGAGATCCACTTTATGAAGTTTGTTCATGGATTAGTTTTGGTAATGATGCCAATTGGAAATATCAAGTTTTAGCTTTGGATCCACCAGCACCTATTGAATGTCCATTTACGGGTATGTGGACATTTAAACAAGTTGGACAATCAAATTCATTAATTCAAACACGAATTCGTGGTGGAATAACGCCACGACCGCGTGATCATGGTTGGTATATAACATGTGATCCAAAATATATGGTGTCACAATGGACAATTTGTAAAGATGATACCAAAGCAATGTTAGCTGATCGAGAATATTGTCGACAGTCAGATCCATATGGAACACCAATTGGTGTTTACGAACAAGCCGATTATATTTATCAATGTGCTGGTTATTGGAGAGAGGATTCTCGTTCATATTTAATAACATATGATCGTGATGATCCATATATTAATTTTAAATGTTGGGTTTATGAAAGAATAGATTATGATAAAATATATCTTTCAAGATCAGCTGGATCATTTTGTGGTTTTAATCAAACATCTCAAAGTTATCAAGCAAAAGATGGAGCAGATTTAAAAATTGAACTTGAAGAAGCTGAACGTATTCGTAAGTTATTCATTTTTATTTTCCGTCTTTTTTTTTTCTTCATAAAATTAAATATTTATTATTTAGATGATGATTGTCCAATTCGATATGATGATGGTCGAAATCCTTGGCAGCTCATTGATGAATTTTTATTTTATTATGCTTCAGGATCAATAGTATTTCCTTCATATTATCTGATTATTTCAGTCATTCTCACAGTTTTCTAATCAATATTTTTTCAGTCATTTTGATTTTCTTAATTTTCTAATTGGGTAGTCAGTTGTTTTTTGTAAATATTTCACTTTAATTTTTGAAAAATTTAATTAGTAATATTTCATTTTTGTGAATAAATATAAATTTCATTTGTAGATATGTTAACTAAGTTTGAATCGAAATCAGCACGTGTGAAAGGTTTATCCTTTCATAGTAAACGGCCATGGATATTAGCATCACTTCATTCAGGTATAATTCAATTATGGGATTATCGTATGAAAACATTAATTGATAAATTTGACGAACACGATGGTCCAGTACGTGGAATACATTTTCATAGTGCTCAACCATTATTTGTTAGTGGAGGTGATGATTATAAAATAAAAGTTTGGAATTATAAAACACGTAAATGTTTATTTACACTATTGGGTCATCTTGATTATATTCGTACGACATTTTTTCATCATGAATATCCATGGATTATATCAGCGAGTGATGATCAAACAATTCGTATATGGAATTGGCAATCAAGACAATGTGTTTGTGTTATGACTGGACATAATCATTATGTTATGTGTGCACAATTTCATCCAACTGATGATCTTGTTGTATCAGCATCACTTGATCAGACTGTTCGAGTTTGGGATATTTCTGGTTTAAGAAAAAAAAATGTTTATTCAACACCAGATACTATTCAATCACAAATTCAACGTACTACAGGAACGCCAGACTTATTTGGACAAGTTAGTTTAGTATTATTGATTTTTTCCATATTTATTTTATCAATAGTTTTCTTGGAATTTATGAGAAAAACAAAACAAAAAGATTTGAACTGGAATGTTTTCACAACAAATTCATTAAGCATAAGTTGATTAAGTGTTTTTTTAATTTTATGATGGTACAATAATAATCGTTTGATATGTATAGAAAAGTTGTGGTTTTCTTAGGAGACAAAGAAAAACTGATCATCTTGACAATATCATATAGATACTTTGTCACTTTACCGAAAATTTATTACAATAAAAATAAAACGCTGATGAAGTTTTTTTTTGTGCAATCATTTATCAATAGACTAAACTTCGAGACAGAGAATTAATCTACAAAATAAAGAATAAGTTTTAAATTAAAATTAGACCAATAATAATTCAAAAACTTATTATTGTTTGTTAATTAGAGAAACATACAAATTTATCCTATGTTACATTGTAGGGTAGAGTAAGAATTGGAAGCATTAAAAGTATTTTTCTTTCTATTCAGGATACGACAAAAAAAACACATTTATCCTCCGTATTTCTATTTTATCCGATGTCGATCAATTTTATAGTTGTTGATGTATCCATTCGATTGTGTTTCATATCTTATTTATTTGTATCTCTATATATTCAAGATAACAAATATTTTCTTCGAAATATAATTAATTTTTCTAATAATAATATTTAGGCTGATGCAATTGTAAAACACGTATTAGAAGGGCATGATCGAGGTGTTAATTGGGCAACATTTCATCCCACATTACCTTTAATTGTAACAGCAGCTGATGATCGTGTTGTTAAATTATGGCGTATGAATGAAAATAAAGCTTGGGAAGTTGATACATGTCGTGGACACTATAATAATGTATCTTGTGTTATTTTTCATGCAAGACAAGATTTAATTTTATCGAATGGCGAAGATAAATCAATTCGCGTTTGGGATATGACTAAACGGTTTGTTTTATTTTTAACTGAAGTTTACTGAATTTGTTTTTCTCCTTGTTTTCTAATCGTTTTTAGAGTAGCAATAAATACATTTCGACGTGAAAATGATCGATTTTGGATTTTAACAATTCATCCAACATTAAATTTATTCGCTGCCGGTTTGTTATTGAATTTTGCTTTAAATTACTATTCAAAAAAAAGAAAATCATTTATTTTCTAGGTCATGATAATGGAATGCTTGTGTTTAAATTAGAACGTGAACGTCCAGTTTATGCTGTTGTTGGAAATCTTGTTTATTATGTTAAAGAAAAATATTTACGACGATTAGAAATAACAACATCAAAAGATGTTCCCCTTATGCAATTACGAAGGTAAATCAATTTTATTTCTTCTCTGATTTCAGAGAAAATATTCAATTTCTTTTTAATTTTCTTAAAAACTCTAGTGGCCCACGTGCACCATATTATTCGATGTCATATAATCCAGCGGAAAATGCTATTTTATTAACAACACGTGTACCAGCTCAACCGGATACTTCAATTTACGATCTTTATACTATTCCGAAAGATGCTGGTGAATCAAATAGTTCAACACAAAGTCCAGACGGTAAGATTTAAAAAAAGAAGCAAAAATCATTGCTTCCTATTTATTATTATCAAAAATTTCATCGATCAGAAATTTCTTTTTGTTTTATGACAATTTAGATTTCTTCTACTTGTTTCTATAATAGTTTTATTTAAGATTTATTAACTATTGAGAATTTAATAATTTTATTTGTCATAATATAGATCAGAACGATTAACATTATTTTCAAAGTTAATCTCTATTGTAATAAATACAGTTGTGATTGAAGTACCTTGATAGGTTTTGTAGACAAATTGAAATTGTTCTTAATTGATGAACTTTACAAACGTAGAATTCAATGTTGTTATCTCAATTCAATTAATGATTCACCTTAAAACAAAGAACACATGAAAAAGATGTTGAACTATAATAAATATTGATAAAATTGATTTGATGACATTTGAAAAATACAAAGCTGTCTTATCTACATTATTTGTATGTTGCATTTTGTTTTTCAGCTCCTGAAGGTCGTCGTTCATCTGGTTTAAATGCTGTATGGGTTGCTCGAAATCGTTTTGCTGTTCTTGACAAAAATCATGTTGTAAGTTCACAATTCTTTTCTTATTTTGTGTTTTCAATTAAAATTTTTCTTAGATTTTAATAAAAAACAACAAAAATGAAATAACAAAAAAAATTCAATTGGCAAATTGTGATGAAATTTTTTATGCCGGTACTGGTCTTTTATTAATACGTGAAAATGATCATATTAGTTTATATGATGCACAACAAAAACGTTCATTAGCAAGTGTTAGAGTAGGCAAAGCTAAATATGCAATATGGTCAAACGATATGAATTATTTATCATTATTAGCTAAACATCAGCTTGTTATTTGTAATAGAAAACTTGAACAATTATGTATTATTCAAGAAAATGTTCCAGTTAAATCAGGTGCTTGGGATGATTCAGGTGTTTTTATTTATACAACATCAAATCATATTAAATATGCACTTGTCAATGGTGATCATGGAATTATTCGTACACTTGATTTACCCATTTATATAACAAAAATAAAAGGAAATAGTGTATTTTGTCTGGATCGAGAAGTTCGACCAAGATTATTAAATATTGATTCAACAGAATATAAATTTAAGTTAGCTTTAATTAATCGAAAATATGATGAAGTAAGTAACAAGATTAACAAATTGTTTTTCTTTTATCATTCTGATGGTGTTAGACTTCATTTATTTTTAATTAATTTCGAAAATCATATTTTATTTAAACAAATATGAAAGTTAAAAGCATGAATATTGTTAATACGTAAATTCTATCTTAGAGATGATCGACTAATATAATTGAAGAAAAAAAGTCAACTGAAAATTGAATCTTCACTAGGATTATTTAAAGATAAATATTAAAGGAACAAATTTGAAATGAATGAAAATGAAATTATTTAATTTACTCATATATACTGGTTTTTCCAAGGGGGAAAAAGCGATTTATGAGTTTCATGATTTTTCTGAGTTTAGCTGATTTAAAATGAGTTTGAGAAAACGAAAAATTTGCTAAAGTAACTAAAAACTATTCCAAATCATAAATTATTACTGAAAATCATTCAAAGGCACCGAAACTCACGCAAAATCATTCCAATACAGTTAATTTATATTGATTGTAAGTTGAGTTTTACTGTGATTTAAATCAGCTTTTTCCCCCTTGGGTTTTTCTTTTTTTATCCAATGGAAAAACATTTAATTATAATTAGGTTACTACTTTTTTTAAATTTATTTTCGAATTCTTTTATTTTCAAAATTTGTTCAGGTACTTCATATGGTTCGAACAGCAAAATTAGTTGGACAAAGTATCATTGCGTATCTTCAAAAGAAAGGTTATCCAGAAGTAGCACTTCATTTTGTAAAAGATGAAAAAACAAGATTTGGATTGGCGCTTGAATGTGGAAATATAGATGTAAAGACAAAAGAAACAACCTGTTCTTTTTTTATTTTTATTTTCCATTGTTTAGATTGCATTAGAAGCTGCACGAGCTTTAGATGATAAACGTTGTTGGGAAAAATTAGCTGAAATAGCTCTTTTGCAAGGAAATCATCAAATTGTTGAAATGGCTTATCAGAGAACGAAAAATTTTGATAAACTAGCTTTTCTTTATTTAATTACTGGAAATTTTGAAAAATTAAGAAAAATGATGAAAATTGGTTAGAAATTGCTTTTTTTTGTCGATTTTTATTATTTATTTTACAAAACGAATTTATTTAGCTGAAGTACGAAAAGATGTTAGTGGACAATTTCAAATTGCAATGCTACTAGGAGATGTTGAAGAACGTGTTAAACTTCTTAGACAATGCAATCAAAGTAAAACTTTCGTTTATTATTCGCATGAAACAAAATAAAAATAAATTTATTTCTACTCTATAGAATCACTTGCTTTTGTTATGGCAGCAACGCATGGTCTTGATGAACAAGCTGAACAATTAAAAGAATCTCTTGATGAAAAAGTAATTTATTATTGTCAAATTAATTTTTATGTTGACACTTCTCTTGATCAAACATTCAATCATAGAAATTAGTAATCGTAATAGCATATCTCGATTCTTCTCTTATGTTTAAACGTACAAAATTCTGAGTTGATTGTCCCTTGTATCTCATTATTAAGGACAATTAATTTAGGCGAATTTTCTACTAAGATAAGCTATCATTCATCCACAGAGTATACTCATCTGTTGTTTGGAGACGTTTATGATATTTCTCAACGACGCTTCTTAAATAAGCTCGATAAAATAATGTTAATAAAACTTATAGGCTAAATTATTTTTATTTCCAGTTCTACTAGTTATAAACAAAAAATATAATCATAAATATTTTTGTTCAAAATCAAGATTTACGAACAAAATATGTCATTCTCTAATCGATTGATTTATGAATTCGCTTTCATGTCCAGAAATAGATTCGGTAAAAAAGAATACTAGTCCTTTTTATAATTATAGTTAATAATCTGGATACAAACTAGGAAAAAATTAATTAATAAAAGAAACACAACACAATAGATAGAAATTGCATTTTAGGTTCCTGAAGTAAATTCAAATGCTGAATTAATTTTTCCACCATGTCCAATAAGTCAACAAGAATCAAATTGGCCATTATTAACTGTATCAAAAGGACCCTTTGAAGGTGTAACAATCAAAGGAAATCAAGGAACAACCACAACAACAGCCATTCTAGGATCAACTACATCATCGAAACTTGATGCAACTATTAACATCGATGAAACAGAACATAGTGGTGGCTTTTGGGCTGACGAAGAAGGACAAATCGAACTTGGTGAAGATGATATTGATAGAAAAAATCCTCAAACTAATCAAGATGAACAAGGTGAAGGCTGGGGTGATACAGATATTGAATTACCAGCTGATCTGGTATGTTATTATATTTTGATCAATATAAAATAGACAAAATAGTAACAGTGATATGTGATTTGTTTTCGTTCAATAAATAGGAATCAGCTGGTGCAATTGGCGGAGCAGGCGATGAAGAGGATGCAAGTGGATATTTTGTAGCACCAACAAAAGGTCAATCAGTTCCACAAGCTTGGACGCAAAATTCTAAATTAACTATTGATCATGTTCTAAGTGGTTCATTTGAATCAGCAATGCGTTTATTACATGATCAAGTTGGAATTGTCTGTTTTGATGAATATAAACAATTATTTCTTCAAATGTATTCACGTTCACGTACAGCTTTTACTGCACTTCCATCCTTGCCAGCATTATATGCGTACCCATTAAGAAATTGGTTTGAATTTAATTTATTGTAAAAAAAAACAATAAAAATTTCTAATTCTTTTTAGGCGTGATGCTCATTCACCAAAATTATTCTATCCAGCTGTTGGATTAAAATTAGAAGAATTAGTAGCACGTCTGCAAGTAGCTTATCGATTAACTACAAATGGAAAATTTCAAGAAGCTGTGGAAAAATTTCGTTCAATATTATTATCTGTTCCATTACTTGTTGTTGAATCACGTCAAGATATTCTTGAAAGTCAACAATTAATTGAAATATGTAAAGAATATATTGTTGGATTACAAATGTCAATGGCTAAAAAAGATTTAGCTAAAGACGAGGAAAAACGTTCATGTGAATTAGCAGCATATTTTACTCATTTACAATTGCAACCAATACATAAAATAATGACGTTAAAATCTGCACTTAATCAAGCATTTAAATTAAAAAATTATAAAATTGCTACAAGTTTTGCTAAACGCTTATTAGAATTAGGACCAACACCTGATGTTTCTCTACAGGTTTGAACTTGATTTTTTCGATATTTTATTACGAGTCGATAGACTTTTGTTATTTTCTATATAAACATAAATTTTAGAATTTAAGTATTTTTCAATTAAAGGAAATTAATGAAACTTTTTAATTGAGCGTTTAGATCAAATGAAACAAGATATTTAACAATGACTACTTATTGCCATCGACGTAATTCCATATTGAGCAAATATTAAATCAGAAAAAATATTAAAAAAAAAAGAAATCACCCGATTAATATATCGTTAAATTCCCATTTGTAATTTCATATCTAATAACAATGACCACAGTTGATATCAGTCACAATAAATCTCAGTAATAATCATGTTAAGAAAATTCTACTAACTTTTTTTGTTATTATCCATGAACGAATTTATCCATTAATATTGTTCGAGATTATCTTCTTACAAAAAAATAAAACAAAATAGCCGAATTTTTCTTCTCGTTATGAATCTATTCGATGCTCTTTTGTTTTTTCAACATATTTTATTAAAAACCATTGAATATTTAGTTTACTTAATGAATTATAGTTCTAGATATAAATGATTTAAATCCTTTTTTTTTGTCTTAAAACATTTCATTTTATTTTAGACACGAAAAGTATTGAATGTTTGTGAAAAAAATCCAGTTGATGAACATCCATTAAACTATGATGAATATAATCCATTTGATATATGTGCTGCATCCTATGTGCCAATTTATCGGTACGAATTAACAAATGAAAAAACATTTAATTAAACTTGTTTTTGATTTTTGTTTAGTGGAAATCCATTAGTAAAATGTCCACTATCTGGGGCAGCTTATCTACCGGAATTCAAAGGACAATTATGTCGTGTTACAAAAGCAACAGAAATTGGAAAAGAATCTCTTGGTCTTAGGATTTCAATGAGTCAATTTCGTTAATATAAAATAAAAGAACGTTTCTTTTTATCTTAATTTTATTTCATTATTATTAACTTGTAATGGATATATTTATCATTTTTAAAAGATTAATCAATCATTAGAAAAAATTCTTTTATTTCAAGATCATTCGATCATTGTTGATGTTATTGTTGTTGTTGTTCATTCGTCAATTTTTTTGCTTTAAAAAAACAAAATCAACTAAAATTTATTTAATCATCATAAAATTAATCGAAATATTTTGCTTTTTGTCATATAAAAGAAATCGAAAAGGTACCACTTTTTCATACGGATCATTTATCATAGAAGTCTGATTTAGTTAAGAATTTGCAGAGATGTACTTTTCTCAAAAATAAAATAAAGAACCTTTTTTTTTTGTTTTAAATAGTTTTGAAATAGTTCTACTATAGAGATAAATAATATATAACTATAAAAGCAATGTCAATACAATTAAAAAACGTTTAACGAACAAATAAGAGCATCGTGCTAAAGTTTCATTTAATGTTCAACAAGCAAAAAGTCTCGACTGAGCATTTTAATTCTATTATGATCATTTTTTTTTCTTTCTTAAGAACTGTATAATTATTTCTCTTAAAAAACGATTATACCTTTACCGAATTCAAATGAGAAGTCATAGTAAACAATATTTTTGTTGTTAGCGAATTATTTTGATGCATGAAATATTGAACTATCATATATATAGTAATCTATTCATAGGCACACAATATTTTTTTTTGTTTTTCTTAATTTAAATAAATATCTTTAGATGAAAAATAATTAATGAAAGCTACAATGAAAACTTGTACAAACAGAAAACAAATTTTGATTAATTTAAAAATCAAATAAAATCATAAATAATATGTTTATCCTATTATTCAACTAAACAGGTTATAGAAATGTTAGTTATACAGAGATCATACTCTAAAAGAAAATCATTTATTAAAATCATAGAAGAAAACTGACTTCTCAACATATTTTATTCTCATAAATATAAATAAAACAACTCAACATTATAAAATGAAAGATTAAATTCCATCATAAAAAGAATTAAAATTAGTTTACTTTTTAATTTATTTTCTATAGATTAAATTAAAACGAAAATGGAAAATAATAATAATAATAATAATAATAATCGTGATGACGACGACGATGATTTTCCATTCAACGGTTTATTTTCTCCGATTGAAAAAGTTTTTGCTGATTTCGATCAATTTTTTTCTGGTTTTTCAACAGTATTTTCGGTACCTCAACAAGACTTTAACAATAATAATTCTCAAACATCAACAAGTTTAAGAGATGAGGTTCTCAAAAAAGATACTCAAAGTAATTTCTAAAAAACTTTTTCTCAAAAAGAAAATTACTTTTTCTTCTTCAATTTATTTTCAAAAGATAATCATTATGGTGATGAAAATCTTGATTCTACTATTGAAGAACATGGTATTAATGGAGCATTTTCAAGAACAGTTTCAAGTTCATCAATGATGACAACAATGAAACGAGAAACAACACCATCGGGAAGATGTGTCATCGAAAGAAAAAGTCAACATTCATCAAATCAAAATGAAAATAGCAAAACTGAAACTATAAGTAAAATATGTGGAGATAAATATCATACAACAATAAAGCAAGATGGAAAAATAATTCGAGAATATGGAAATTCAACAATAGATGAATTAGATCAAATTGATTCAACACCGAATGATAGTAATAATGATCAACCGATTGTTGCTGGAAAAAGATATGCGGACTTTTTTAAAAAACTTTTCTCATAAATAGAACTTCTTCAATCAATGATTTACTAAAAACAAAAAATAAACAAAAATAATATTAGTTTACTTTTCTTTCTTACTCTGAAAAGCATCTATTTGTCTTTCCTGTTTTTTTACTTAATATGTTCTATTTTTTTCGCATTGTTAAAACTGAGTGTCTTTTCCGATTGAGAATAAACTTGTCGACAACAACATCATTTTCTTCAACAACGGCACTAAAAAAGGTGTCACCCCAGATTGGACGAGCATCCGACAACTTACAACAACTGAAAAGTTATTTTTCTCAATTCCTTATTTAAGATTCACTACATTAGAATATTATTTTAATTTGGCTATTGGTTCCTTAGAAACGATCTACAAATATTTCAATATCAATCCTGCCTATAAGGTAATTGGATAGGACATGTTGGATGATATATTAGTATCATTCGTTGGAGAAGAAAACTTTTCTTGACATTCTTTAAAAAAAAAAGAAAGAAAACTGTCACTAACAGAAGACTTTCCTTTTCTTACTATTCTCATTAGTCATGGAGTAACATCGTTAAATAGGACACAAACGGAAGCGAAGAAAGCATTGTGAAAGTTGAGAAAGTTATTTTTCTCTCTTTCTGAATCTTCCTTTTCTTTTATTTTCACTGATTCATTAAAAAGGATTGGCTAGAATAGAAAACAAGATTCTCTCCTCTTTTTTTCTTTCATCATCAAAAGAAGGCTATAGGGAACAACAAGAAAAAGTTGATGATTAAGAACTATTACCTATGAAAGCGAAGTGAAGCACATCATTTAATTAGCCTGTCGAGAATCAAAAACGAAGTTCAATTTTCAATTGTATTTTTAAAGAGAAATACAACGACGAATGGTCATTGTATTTTTTTTAGATTGTTTCTTGTTCCTATTCTCAATGAGTAACTTGTTTAATGACATCAACTGGTGGAAATCCCGACAAACGACTAGAACTTATTCAAAAAACATATCATCTTCAAACAACAAACAACAATATTGAAAATTCTGCACCAGATCGTTCTTTAGTTGCCAAAGTGTCTAGTCATCAAGTATCTCGTAAAACGTCTGTTCACGACGTACATGAAGCTCACAACGATCAATTCAACAAAGTAAAATTTTTATCTAACTAACTATTGATTTGATTCGTTTCTATTTAATACAGACAGTAGGAGAAATACATGAAAATCTTGCTCGTATAAATGGCATATTAGAAACAATGACTGGGGCTGCTTCAATTCGAGATGAATTTGGAAAAATAAAACTTCAATTAATTGTTAAAATAGCTGATTTTATCTATAAATTAACAAATGATTCTGGAAGAAGGTTAATCTTGTTTTATTTAATTAATTTTAATCGAAAAAATTCAATTGTTCATATTTTAGATCATCGAATAATTTCAAGAATAGTTCAACTAATTTAACATATAATCCTCAACATATTGCTTATTGTGTAGAATATTTTCGAAATCAACTAATAAAAGCTAAATATCTATTTTCATCATTAACTTTATCAGCTTCAATTGGTTCATCAACTCTTGACAATATTGTTGTTAAATCTCTTTCTACAATAAATCTTCAACAAACATCATCAAATGGTCAAGATGCACAAAGTATTGAAGATATTACTGGAATAAAAAAGTATTCATTCATATATCATGAAAACGAATGATTTAAATGAATTGATTTTTTTGTTTTCTTTTTTTTTAATTTAGAGATATCTTAAATTTAGAAGAATATATTTATTTACTTAATCAACGTTATGCAAGTCATATCGTCGATTGGCAAACATTAGGTTTGTTTCTTTTTTTAGTTTGTTCCCATAGTAATATCTTTCTTTTTTTTCTAAATAGAAGATGTAGCAGGAGGAACGACAACGATGACAGGAGAGGAAAAATTACTAACTACTAATGCTGGATTTAATATTCAACGATTAGGAGTAACCCCAGCAACACAAAAACTATCAGCAACATCATCGACAACATCAATTGAACGTTCAAATTTCTGTTCACGACTTTATCAAAAATGTCAAATGGTTTGTTGTATTTGCACACCTAATTATTTGTAACATTTCAGTGTTTTTTTCTTTCATCTGTGAATTGAAAATTTTTAATCGATGCAGGCATCATTATTATCGTTTTTTCCTTTTATATTGTGATCTTTTATTTTTCTTATCTTTACGATGATCAAATCAAAAAAAAAATGATGATTACTTTTTTATCTGAAACAAGAAAAATATTTGACACGAAAGATTTGTCTCATGGAAAGATTTTTTTATTTAGATGTATTACTTTTTTTCTTTGTATTTTTCAATCTAATTAATCAAATGGATGATTCTTCAGATGACAGATCATATAGATTAACAGATTTTCTTGCTTTTTACTAAGAAAATGAAATATAATCTGTTTTTTATTATAAATATTTCTAATTGAATAAAGAATTTCATCATTCTTGCTATATAATCATATTGAATTTTTCAACATATGCTTTCATTGTATATGTTTTGAACCATGTCACATGCATATATTCCTTAATAGAATAGGTGCGTGAAGCTGATATTTCCGTCTTAGATTTTAACGATGATGTTTAATAAAAGGCAAAGCAAAATAGCTCATAATAATTTCCTTAAGTCTTTGATTATGCATATTATTTACGGTGTGTAAAATGAGAATGAAAAAAAACTTCCGTATCGATCTTAGTTATTGTTCAAAACGGCATGCATGTTTAGAAAATAAATCTTTGCATTTTCATAATATGTCACTGAACTTTTTCAAGTCACGAGAATATGTATAGTTAGAACATGAAAATGACGTTTAATAAAACGAAGAAAATCTTTGAATTCTTATTAGATTCGATTAAAAATTGGAGTTGTCTTTTTTCTGTGACGTTAAAGAATATCTACATGTTGTATTTACTTGAGTCATGGTTAAACGTCTAGTATATAGAAAGGATTCAATTAAAAAAGAAAGAAAAAACATTTTGAATTTTGCCAAAGAAATAAAAGCCATTTTCTTTTGATAATAATTAGCTAATCAAGAAAATATATTTATTATAGAATTTTAATGATCAGAAATAGATAACAATGTTCGATAAAAATTAATTATATCAACTTATGTCGCTCATTTTGCGAAATATATATTTTGTTTTCATCAAACAAAAGCAAAATAATTCATCAAAAAACATGTATTTTCAACAGGAAAATATGTGATATTGAAGTTTTTTGTTGAATTCACTAGAATAATTATTTAAATTCAAAGGCAAAAACTAACAGATTCTAATCAAATAAATACAAACACTGATAAATGAAATGTTGGTTATCATTAAAGCCAAAGCCAAAACTATTCCATTCAAATCATGATCGATCATGTTTTATGGAAAACTAACACACGCAAAAAAGGATTACTACTTACATTCAATATAAGAAAACAGATCATATCCATAGTTTCGTCTTATTTTTAAACAGCTGTTTTCCGCTCTCGAAATTACTTTTGTTACGCATATCAATAAACTAAGAAAGAAAGAAACAAAGTCTAAATCTCTACTCGAGCGAATATTCAGTATAAGATAGGTTTGACTATCCAAAATGCAATATAATCGATAGATTTCGTTTCAGTAGCTAAGTAGTCATGCTAAAAATCGTTTTAGACTTGTATAGCTTCCTGATCAATAGCTTTAGTTAGAAAATGAGATTAGCAAAATTAATATTTCAGATATGAATAGCTACTCTAAGATTGTGTCATATACCATCATATGAGGGAGCTTTCAGCTGTTAATTATCGATATCGATACTTTTTTTTATACCTACAGATATGCGCTTTTGACATTCATACAATCTCATCGATTGTTTTGCCCATTGAAAACGATAGTTAGATGTTGAAAATGAGTTTCTGATCTAAATCGTGATCCATGCATAAAATGGAAGATGAATATAGGATTTGCGTGTCGTTATAAGTAGTGAGCAATACTCCTCAACACACACACACACACACACACACATCCTCAGGTTTTGGCTTTCGTAGAAAATTCCACCAGCAGTTAATGCTCTTATAAATCTATCATTTCGAATAATATCTCTAACATAGCGATAAAACAGATCGATAAATGTCATAATAATAATTATGAATACAGTAAACCGAGATGTTATTATTATTATTATCAAAGACAAGAGAATATTAGCAAACGAAAGAAAATATTACATTTATTCAAGTTTATAAAGTTTAAGAGCCGATGGTTTTTCAGTTCTAATAGCCGCATAAGAGCCATTTGGAGCAAGACAAATATTTCGAATATTTTTAATTTTTGTTTCTTTAATTAATCTTGTTTTTCCTTGTTGATCAACGAGCCAAATTTTGTTTGTATACCAATTAACAAATAACCAACGTTGATCATGAAGCGAAATAAGCATTGAAAAAAATTTATGTTGATTTTCTCCTGAATCCATTGATATTCCACGTCTTATTCTTTTCATATCACGTGACATTATATCTAATCTCCATTTTAAATCGTCTTGCTGCATTATTGATAAACAAATATGTTGTGAATCACATCGTGCATCGCGAATTCCAATATCTTTTGTTTCACAACAATCAGCTTTTAAATAACGTTTTTCTAATGACCATTGAGATGTTGATGAAACACGATATTGATCGATATGAACACCTTTATGATAATTTATATAAATATCACGTTCAAACGATGATATTGATGCTAGTACATGTGAACGATCTAATGGTTTTATTGCTTCGACTTTAACTGGAAGATTTGGTTGTGGTTTTGTTGGATCATATAGATAAACAGAATGTATTGTTAATATCACAAATACAGATAATGATGACATCCAACACATATCAACAAGAATACCTTAACAATAAAAACAACACGATTATCTTTTCATTGAAAACAAAAGTATGTTGCATAACAAAAACTCCAAATTATATCTAGTCTTCAATCGTATTCAAAAATATTGAAAAGTAAACATATACATATAGATATCAATTGTTAAGTTTAGTAAAAAAACTCTTTATTGGAACTATAAGATTTTGTTGCAAAAACGAGAATTAGTAATGAACGATTTTATTTTACTATTCTATCATCAATAAAAAGTAAATTGACTATTTTTCTTGAATGATTTTCCAACTCACATATTTCTAAGTATAAATCTAATGATCAATATAAATAACATCGGAGAGAATTCCTATTTTTCCAATTCTTAGAATACTATAAATATAGTCACTAAGATAATTGACCTATACATTCATTCTTTATCTTATTCCAAAATGGAAAGTTGCATAAATATGGTGTAAGTTTCAAAAACAGACAAGAAAATCCTAATAAACAAACCGTAGTCATTATCATTCCATTGAAGTTCAGTTAATTTTCTATGATAATCAAATAGAATTAATTTGTGACTATCGTGAACAAGAATATGAGTATTTGAAAGTGATAATGTTGATGAATTTGTATCTAACGAATAATGTTTAATTGGTTCAGGATTTATAGTAAATAAATCAATAATATCAATTGTGTTTGCTTTTCGTTTTTTTTTCGCTGGTAATTCTTCTTCTTTTTTATTGTTATTATCACCATCATCATCATCACTTAAATCTTCAAATAAATCTTTTCGTTGTTCAGCTAAATGATTTGATAAACTTGTTTTTGTTATTTTTATTGGAATCGATAAACTTTTTATATCAGGTAATTGAACACGAATCCATTGACGGTCGCGCATCATGTTACATTCGGATTTTATATGGCATAATAAATTCTAAATCAGAAATACTATTAAGAATAACAATCTATACAGTGATTATTAAATACTTAACTTATCAAGACATACAAATAGAATATACTCGGTAACTAATTCAAATAAATAAATTTTCATAAAGACAGATAATGATCATCTATTAGGAAATTCTGCATACTACACAATAAATTTCAATCTTAACTATATTCTCTTTTCTTTGATGACTTAAAGAGATGATTCTATGGATTTGAAAATGTACCATTCATTTGATTAAATCCATTGTTCCTAACCTATACTAGATATTATCAGATAAATTTGACACAATCATCTTGTCATAGTCAACTAACATTCGTCTCTTAAAATTTACAGTAAATTACGCCTTCAGATTGGATTCATTAAGATATTTACTCTTCTATTCATTTAAAAACAAATATTTGACTCTGTTTGAAAATGTATGCATTATAACAACGTCGGAGATAACGAATATGAACTATATTAATGGATCAGTTGACAAAAGAAAACTATTCAAAATCTTTCCAAGTGACAAAGATTGAGTCTGCCGAGGGAATTATGCGAACCAGTCAGCTGATGTTGAGCTCGTATTTTAAGTATATAAATCTCTCCTATAGATAGTTTTACTAAATCTTTATCATTGCACGGGATATTAACTGAAACTTTTCAGCTCAAAACTAGCGATATCTATGGAGTCGAATTCTTTTCACATTATAGAGTCCAAAGGTTCTATTATAATACCCATATTGTGAGCTCGGAATAAGTTTGATTAATTATCGTGATTACCTCATCAATAGACAAAAAAAAACAAGAACAAACCTGCATTTTTTCGACCTTTTCTGGGTCAGGTATGGGATCATCAAGAACTTTACTAATTCGTGGCATAATACGACTTTTAAGCTGTTCAATCATTTTTTGTTTAAATTTATCTGATTCTGGACAAACATCTTGAGTATAAACTTGAGCTAAATCTGCTAGACGCTGTGAATAAATTTGACCTAAATGTGATACAGCAGCTGAATGCCATGACTCAAGTTCTTGTTGGCATTTCTTTTGTATAAGAGAAAAATCAAGTCTTTCTAATGTACGTAATTGTTCTTGAGCAATATCAGATAATTCAAGTAATGAATCTGATGACCAACCATTTGCATTATTTTCTTTATCTTTTGTAGTGAATGACATTTTATTGTTTCGAATAAATTTCCTTAATTATTCAATATTGACAAAAATATCAGAATTACCGCTCGAACAAAGAAACATAGTTTGTTAGCCATATTTATTAAACCAATTTGAATAGAGGCATTCGTATAAATGCATAAACATGTTTCATGTCGCCACAATCGTTTATTCTAATTGGAAAGAAAACTGATTGTCAAAAAGAACGGAAAATATGATTGTGAGGTAGATTAAACGAATATAATTTTGATAAAAAAAATTAACTTTCTATAAAATAAAAAACTTAAAAAATGAGTACTTATTCATCAAAAGAATCAAATTGGAATTCAACAAAAAAACATACGCTTTCATCAAATGGAGAATACTCATCTCCAACAAAACGTTCTCGTCCATCGCTTTCACAACGCTTAGGACTTGTCGATGAATCGGATCCATCTGATGATGAACCTTATAGCCCAACAGATAATAATTCATTTGACACGCAACAAAGAATCATTCGACAACCACAAGCATCACTAAGAGAATCAACATTAATAGCAAGTGGACAACCTTCAAAAGCTATTTTAGAATTATTGAAAGATGACGATGAAGATGAAGATGAAGAAGAAATAGAAGTAAAAAATAATTTTTCATTTATTTTGCTAAATTTAAGTTCACATTTTCAATGAATATTATAGGACGAAGCTTATAGTCCATCACAATTAGATCCAGCTACGATGGATGAAGTTAGTCATCAATTAAAAGGATTAAATCAACCATTAAGATCAATATCTATTCCTGTGTCTCAACCTGCGACTTATATTCCTCCCATTTCTTCTGCTTCAACGTTATCTTTAAATACTCATCAACAAGATATGGATTATAGAGAAAAAAAGAAATCGAGGTAATGTGCTGTTTTTGTCCATTAAATTTGATTTCTATTCATGATTTTTTTTAGTGATAATACAATAAAACATGAATTAAATCAAAATAGTTGTCGTATTATTCCAATTCATGGCGAATGTACAGGTGTTGATCCTCGTCTTCGTATTCATTCAGCTCGTCTACGTTTAAAAGTTCGTCAATTAGTTTTAGAACGTCTTTCAACAAATGATTTTATTGATCGAAATGAAATTCTTGAAGAACTTGATCACCTTGTTGAATCACATGGAAGAAGACTTTATTGGTACAGAGTTATTTGTTTTTTACAAAATATATCCCTGACAAATAATACACCAAAACAAATTCATTATTATTTAAAAGAAGTTTCAAAATTACTTGTTCTAACACCAAACATTTCAAAAATATTGAAAATAAAACAAAAATATCCTAAAACAATACCAATCGATACAAATGAAATACAAACAATTAATGATCCAAGATCAAAAACATTTACAATGAATAACATTCATCTTAAACGTCTTCGATACAAATGACTATGCATTTAGATCCTGTTTTCAATAAAAGAGAAAAAAAAAAGAAATTTTTATGAAAATAAATAAAGTTTTTACTCTTCTTTCTATTAACAATGAAATGATTGAATTTTATTTCTTGTATATTAGTTTATTTTTATCTCTAACTACGGATTAGAGGATAGCTTTCAAACTTATTACTTCTTTTGTTTTAAAGGAATTTTGTTTTTTTTTTGTTGCTGAAAATAAACAATATGACTTTAACTGAGTTTAGTGCAGTGAATAAAACACAAAAAATGAAATACCTTCTTTGATTATTTTTGTCTAAAATTCAAAATAATAATCGATTGAAATTTTCAATTTGATTTGAAAATTATTCAATACTTATTTGAAATTTTAATTCATTATTACATATCAAATGGAATTTTTGTTTGCACTAATAAAAATATAAATGATAATTATGTTTAGATTAGTCATGATTTTTCTCATTTAAAATTTGAATAAAATATTATTATTAGTTTTTCTTGTATAAAATCAATTTTTAAGTGAAATTAATTAAATCAGAACTGAACGAGGAAAATTGATAAAAAAAAGATTTATATTTGCTTATTCGTAAATATTGACATGATATATTATCGATTTAAAAAAATGTTTTCTTTCGTACATAATTAGTTCTTTTTTTTATTCGTTATTCAAACATCATGTATTCTTAAAATGTTCCATTGAATATAAAATTAGTTTTATCTATCATAAATATGCTATATTATAATATCCTATTATAAGTAAAAAGATACAAGAAAACCCTTTTTTCGCATATAAAAATTTATTATAATTAAAATTTCAAATAATTAAGAGTGATGTCATAAGATCCTTACGCCCGGTAACGACTTTTTAGCACAAACGCGTTAGAGTATCCACATTAGTTGCATCCACTTTTGGACATCCACGTTTATATATATATATATATGTGGGCGCACCAAAACAACTCAAATTCCTCAGCTTTTTAAAACATGTATATATATATAAATGTGGATACGCTTAATGTGGTTACATCAGATTGAAAATGCACTAAGAATGAATACTCCATAAATTATTGCTGGATAGGGTATTGCGACGTAAAACTCTCGGTATCCAGTGTAAAGGTATTATGACATCTATGATAATTAATTATAATCGTTACATAAGTTGATATGTTATTTTCCCAATAATATCATGATTAGCATAGGTGCGTATGCTTTTAGGAGAATAGATTCATTAAAAATACTCAAAATTCTATAAACTTTTTATATATGAAACGGTTCAAAATCGCCCATTTTATACTTTGAATATTATTTATATCTGTATGGATATATAAAAAATTCTTTTTTATGTGTAATAATTATTGCCAAATTTATGGATTAAAATATGTTTCAACATGTATTATATCAAAACTAATTTGATTACTAAATAATAAAACAAAGATAATTATTGTTTCACATTTTTTTCCTCCAATGATCGACTTAGTAGTAGAGTTCAAATAAAATCGAGACTCTTTGCTGTAACCATCTAATTTGCATCATCTAACATTTAAATGTAACAATGACGCGATGATATCACACGTGAACCTGATAAGGATGAATCCTGATATTGGAATCACCAAGCAGTTGAACTTTTGACCATTGCTTTTATCAACATGAGAGATTTTGACATTTAAATTTTTGGATATTTGAGCTTCAGTAAATTATCAAAGTAAAATTTTATCCTACAAAACAAATAGTATATAATAGAACTAGATGATATTCGAGTTTCGCTCGTATACGAAAAGCGATGCGAAACAAGAATACGGATCTTCACGAAAAATCTTCAATTCGAAGAAATCCTGAATACATTTTATGTCGATATCATGAAATTCATCATTTAGAAAATTCCATTTTTACACAGCTATACATTCTTAAAGATCGAATTCGATTGATCGGTTAATTATCTTCATGATTCATTATCTTAGATCAACTGTAAATCAATGGACTATAGTGGCTAACATATGTTGATGACGTCATTTTAATTATCTCAGGACAAATTTCTTTCATTTTTGTCATTTTGGAACCATAATGTGAGTGAACAGAACTTCACATTAAAGAGTAGAAAACAAATTTTCTAAGTTCGATCTTGATACTTCGATCTCACGTTTCAACGATTTTTCTATGATTCTCCGTTTTTGAGATCATTACAACAGAAAATGAAGAAAAAGATGCGTAAGATCTCAAGTAAAAAAGGAATTAAATGGTATTCAAGTTTCACTCGAATACGAAATGCAATGCGAAGCTCGTATCCGATCTTTACGAAAAATCTACAATTCAGAGAAATCTTGAATACTTTTTATGTCGACATAATGAAATTCATCACTGAGAAAACTCCATTCATACATAACGATACATTCTTAAAGATCGACTTCGATTGATCGATTAATTATCTGCATGATTCATTATATTAGATCAGCTGTGAATGAATAGAACATAGTGGCTAACATATGTTAATGACGTCATTTTGATTATCGTAAACATAGAAAGCACAAATTTCTTTCATTTTCGTCATTTTGGAACGACATTTGTGACTGAATGGAACTTCAGATTGAAGTTTAGAAAACAGATGTCAAAAGTTCGATCTTAATACTCTCATCTCCAGTTTCAATCAGTTTTATATGATTTGTGGTTCTCGAGATCATCGCGTCACAAAACAACGAGATGTGATGCGTACGTCAAGTGAGTAAAAACTAGATGGTATTCAAGTTTCACTCGAATACGAAATGCGAT
>OENM01000286.1:62232-105166 GCA_900239745.1 Rotaria magnacalcarata | reverse complement strand
TTTATCCATCACAGAGCGTTACAGAGGTGCTTTGTCGAAGTCAAACGGAAAGCAATATTGAGATGTTAAGGGTACACAGTTGGACTACTTCCACATATATTTTAATTGATGAATTTCCTAATTACCGATAGGAGACCCTAATAGATAGGCGTTGGAACTATCGCAAACGGGTTAGCAAATGCAGGGTGGATAGAGAGGAGCACTTATGATATACTTTGATGAATAGTAGTGGACGTCTTCGTACGGTCAAGGAACACATAATGATACAATATCAGTAAATTTATGACCTGCTTGCATTTTTCACTTGTATGTGGTGCATTCAAGTATAATGAAAGAAAAAGTTCAGAAATATATAGAATAATTTGTTTTTCTGGTCAGAATTAACACTTATATCGTGTTTCACATTTTAATCCCGAAGGGATTGCGCTAACAGCTTTTTGTTTAGAATCGTTCCAAGTAATATAGCAAGATGTTTTAAATCAAACATCTTCTTATTTTCTGCAAGAACATCCTGATTGTTCTTCGAGAAAAATTCATCATGCGTTTATTATGGCTCTTACAAAACAATATCCTGCTTTGAACTTTTTAGATAAAAATGTCGATGGTACTGATGGATGAGTTCCTCATGTAAGTTGATTTAAAACATTGAAAATGAAATTTTAATTAAAACAAGTTTGCTGTATTGAGAGCATACAATATATCGTCTTCTTTCTCGAAAGAAGCGTAGTATGAGATATTCGAAAAGTCATCCAGCACCAAAACGACCACGACAAGGTACAATTAGTTCTAGTTCCAATGACAAAATCATCGAAAATGTATTTATAGAAGAAAATACAACGAATGCCATTGAACAAAATCTGGTGATCGAATTCAATGACAATGGTAAGTTCATTTCTAAAATATAAGAAGCATGTTATTATCCTTTTTGATTTTTTAAGTTTGTTCAATGAAAGTTCCATTGAAGAATTGCTGAACGAATCAAAGGTAAATCAAAGAACAGGTACGTTATCCAATCCATTGGGTAAATTTTCCGAACAAAAGAAAAGCATTTTTATTATGCTTCAATCTTGACTTTGTAAATTTTCATTTAGAAAATTCAACCACAACAATTTCATCTCCAAAAGCATTCACCACATCATCCATAATAGCGAAAAATAATAGACAAGTCACAATAGTTTCAGTAACTACACCAAGTACATCAAATACATCTACTCAATCATCTTCAGCAACATCATCGATTATCCATATTTCGTCAATTTCAAGTCAATCAGTTATCATCAAACCTGTAACTACCATGAGCACACCAACTAACCTTCTATACCACAATGGTCGTCTACACGTGAATTCATGTAAGTGTCTGAACTATAAGAAAAATATAGATGTGTTGCTTTATAAAAAAAAGTAAATATCAATAATCGATTGGTGCAAAGAAGAGATTAGTATTTTTTTTTTTCTGGACAGACGGGTGAAGTATAGTCCACATAGATCGTACCACTCAACAATACTCGTGATTTTACATAAAAGAACATCATTGTTCGTCGATTTGTTCGTTCTGCTTGTGTGATTCATCTTGTATAACGGGTGTCCCATAATAAATGACCATCTCAGTATTTTGACTATAACTTTTCCTCTTTACGATCCTTAGAGCTGATTTTTTTGCAAAAGATGCGTCGTCAAATTCTCTAGAATACTTTAATAAAACTATTTCTGTAAAAAGTGAAGGAGAAAAGTTAAGCGAAGAATGCCAGACTTATATAAAATACCGAACTTTCAAGCGGAACTGCCGTCTTCTTCAAGTATTTCCATTATAAACTGAAGAATATAAGAAAAGAAAAATGTATGCATTTTGTAGCTCTTTAAAAGCGCCATCAATCAGTGTTATTAGTGAGCAAATACTAAATCAACCGTGGATGATCACATCGATCTTCCTGTTTTTGAGACTTATCAAAATTCATCTATTTGAATCCGTTGCTTTCGGAGCTTCTGGAAAAAGTCGCATAACGAAGCCAAAATAGCATCTTTTTGAGCTCGGCTTTTTTTATTCTGATAAAAATTACTCCTGTACTAGATTCAGCGGTGAAATTTGACCCTAGTCTTACTTTTAAGTTTTCTCCGCAAATAGACAGTTGACAAAAACCAGTAGATCTTGGTCAATCTGAAGTGATTTTGGTATGTTAGATTTTTCAATGTTCACTTTAATTTCCAAAGACCTGTGAATTGTATGTCGAGAAAGAGCGCACTTCCAAGTACTCAAAAGCATCTTTACTTTTATTTTGCCGTGTTTAGAGTTGTTTAAAATAATCGAAAATTTGCGAATCAAAATAGCTTTGAAAGTTCGGTACGTTATAGGTCTTTGGTATTCGTAGTTTAATTTTTCTCGGTAACTTCTCACAAGCATAGGTTTGTTTAAGCTATTGTAGAGAATTTGACGGCGCATCTTTTGCACAAATAATCGGCCCTAAGGATCGTAAAGAGAAAAATTTATAGTCGAAATACTGAGAGGGTCATTTATTATGGGACACCCGTTAAGTTTCTATATCAGCTGATTTGTTTTGAGTTATTTTCTTTTGTAGATGACTGAAAGTGATTTTTTAGTACTCAATTTATTATGTAAAGATGCTGGTGCAGAGAACGTAATTTATAAAGTAAAATGTCTTATTCTTATGCATTATATTTACGATCTTCTTATTTGTTTAGCATGGTTTATCTAATCCATATAAAAAATTTGGAATTCTTATCAGTTCTTCATCGACAAATGAATTCGAAAAAGCAGTTTTGTTCATCCGAAACCTACTTTTTAAGATACATTTATCGATCAGCGGTGGTGGTTTACAAAATGTTCTTGCCATTCTTATGACATTATACATTAACTTAAATGCTCAGCCTGATCATAAAGTATTGAGAATGCTATTTGGATTATGCAACAAAAAGAAGCCTTAAAGTAAGATTTTTATTTGTTAATTTTATTAGTAAACATTTGTGTTTCTTTATTTTTCGCCCTTTATTTTTCATAATTCATGAAATTAATCTTTTGTTTATTCATATTTTTGTTGTATTTATGTTGCACATAACTATTTGTGAAGTAGCTCATGTATGAAAGATGAAGCATTTAATTTATCGGGTTCACCACAATGAATGACGGTCTCATTGCAGATAAGATATCTCTTGAATAGAGCATAATATTAACTTGAAAATTTTTTTCATCGGAAGAGAAAAAAATTTACAAAATGGTACCTTTTTATTAACTAATATATTCTCCATTGTTTGTAGATAATCGGGACAAACAAACGGTCCAACTTGAGCAGCTTTCGAAAACAACCTCTAAGCGTATTCTATGAACCGCCGCTTTAGTTCATCAATTAGTGTCTTTTTCGATGTGATTTTCTTCCAGTTAATGTGAGACGCAAACTCGTTCCATATTGAGTAGTCTAGCGGATTCAAATCCGGGCTGTTGGCAGGCCATCGGTCTTTGTCTATAAATGCAGGAAAATTTTCTGCATACCATTGTTGCGTTTCTGCATGGGTATGAGGCTTAGACCGTCTTGTTGAAGCGTCCAATGGTTCCCGAAGACCTTGTTTCCATGTTGAAGAACAACCGGAAGCACTTCGTTTATTTAACGATCATCATCAACTGTACCGTCCTCGAAAATGACCAAAGGAGAAACCACTTGGGAACAGAACACAAGCCAGACCATTACTTTTTGTGGGTGCTTTCGCTTTCGCTTGATGCCACCTTTCACATCAGCTTCCGCGCGATTAGTAGCCTAAATTCTTTCACTTTGTGAATTATAGACCTCATCTATCTCGAACATCTTTTCATCGGAGAATAGAATTTTCATCGTATCCTCGTTTCAAAAATTGGTTCGTATCCAGTTTGCGAATCTCTTTCGGCTCTCCTTGTGCTGATCAATGAGCGACGGCTGAACTGCCATTTTGTACGGTTTGAGTTTCAAGTCCTCTTTGAGTATTTTCCGAACATTAGTTTTGGAAAGATTCATCTCAATCGTCAGTGTTGCCGCTGATAGCGGTATCTTTCTGTTCGTTTTTCTCTTTACCTTTTGGATGGTTGTCTATGTGCGAATCGTCCGTGGACGAACAGGCGATCTTTTCAGATCGACTGAGCCAGTTTCACGAAATCATTTGCACCACCATTCGATTGTACGCAGCCCCACTGTTCCGTTCAAATCATCAAAGATTTTCTTCGACTGTTGCTTTTTTGTGAATTTTGAAAAAACGAGATTTTGGATATCTTTACTTTTCATGATATAAAGTGGAAAATTTTACAGAGAATCTATTCAAGTCTTTTATCGTTCTGTAGAGAAGTTTAGCCTCTATCGAATGAAAAAAAGCCAACTCTGTATCTTGCATGGTTGGGGAGATATCCAATCTGTAATGAGACCGCCGTTCATTATGGTGGACCCGATGTATTGCAGTCAATTATATACTTTGAAATGTATTTTCTTTTCTAGATAATAATAATATCATCGATACTTGGAGTGACCTACAACCAGTTCTAAATTTCGTTTTTTTCAAAGGAGCTTATTAAATTTTCATTCAATCAACGAATTAATTTGAGCAAATATGTTTTGTAAAAGAAAATTTTTGTAGAGATAGACGATGAATACCTTTTCAATTGTTATGTTCACTTTCCTGGATATTTCAGCTAATCTGAGACCTATAAGCTCTAGAGTTAGATGAATAGAAAATTAAAAAGGACTTTTCGTTAAACAAATTATTAGAAAAACAACGAAAATGAATTTTTTAATGCAGCTTAGTTTTTAAGAAATCATGATAATATTGTAAAAATTACTACTTTCTATTCTTATAATGATTTCTTAAAAACTAAACTGCATTAAAAAATTCATTTTCTTGACATATAAAGGCTTTCGTTTTTTTCTAATAATTTGTTTAACGAAAAGTCCTTTTTTAATTCTCTATTCATCTAATTCTAGAGCTTATCGGTGTTAGATTAGCTGAAATGTCTAGAAAACACGATTATAAGACGCTTTCTCTATTGGTGCAAAACAATCAATTAGAAGCGACTAAGACGCTCGAGTGTCTAAAATCGGTCATCCGTTGACACTTGAAGCGTCTAAACGAAAGATATTTCAGCCAGTCAGAATCATGTCGAAGTGTCTTGTACAAGCACACGAACCCTCTTGTCTAGACACTCCTAACGTCTTGACTTTTTAGAGTGCGCTAGGAAATCAAAACAACTTCCAAACATAGATTGTTTCCATCGTGTCGAACAAATGACAGCAACAGCAAAATCAGTTTGGATAGAAAAATTAAAAACAGCTAAAAAAGCTGGCCTTCTTCAAAATGGTATAATTCATTTCTATTTTCTTGATTCTAAAATTATTTAGTATACAAATATTTCAAGATCGAAAAAAAATTCATTATACATTTGATGATCAAACCGAAATGGTGGAAGAATATGATGCAACGACTAACGTACTTTTAAGTATAATCAGTACATTGATACCTATAGGTATATATACAATATTTTTCTTTAATAAAAATTAGTTCGAAAATGGCGTCAAAAGTCAAGTACTGGTTTAAAAACTTTGACAACATCTGACTCATGGATATTCGAAGTTGGTCAAAATTATGAGACACGACCAACTATAGATAATACACTCGGCATGACAGAAAGCACTACAACAGTATGTGTTGATTTTTCTAATTATATGAAGTATTAAAGAATAAAACTTTCCCTTGCGTAGCCAATATTTTCACGTAATGATAAAAGTGATTGCTTTGAAATACGCATAAGAAATTTACCATATTCAATTGATACATATCAATTAACCATTGATAAAGATAAACGAGAATTCGTCTTAAGAACAACAAGTAGAAAGTAAATATGTTAAGATGATTTTTCTTTCCAGAATGAAAATATGTATTTATTTTTCTTTGAAAGATATTTTAAACGTTTTTCAATTGCTGATCTCGATCGATTAAATCTTCCATTAGAAGAAACAAATTTATCATATTCTCATGCCAATAATACATTAATTATTTGTGTAAGGATTCAATTTTTCTCCTTGTTTTTAATTCAACAATTCATTCTTTTAGTATAAAAAACCTAAAACTATTCTCGACTTTGAAAAACAAGTACACGATGAATTAAAGAAATTAAATATGAAAAAGGAGGGTGATAGTGATTGTGCCGTCAGTTAATAAATAATCATTTCTATTGTGATCTTTAGAATGAAATTCCATTTTGTCTTCTTTTTTGTTTTTCAGTAGTTCTATATTTTAGATGTAATTTGTAGACCAAAAAAATGTTATTACACCGAATTCTTTTAAATAAATATAATCCTTCTATATGTTTTAAATCTGTTCGTCTGGTTGCAACATCATCAGTTCACATTGAATTTAAAGATGGACTCGCAAATATTACAGTACCATTACCAAGTAGAGGAGAATCGTGTGTTTTTCAAGTAAAAGCAAAAAGATTTTTTTTTAAAGTGCTTTGAAAGACTATTTTTATTATTAGCTAAAACCATTCAACACCACAGTTGGTGATTTCATTGATATATTGCAAAAGGAAGATCGAGGTATAGATCGAGCATCTATTTATCTTTCCGATGGATCTCGTCTTTCACGAAATTCACCTTTTGAATTAATTTTTGAAGAACCATTTACACTACGCATTAATGAAGCATCGCATAATGTTCGCCCGCCAGCCTTATTTACTTCAAAAAGATCCTCTCGAGAAATGCTTTCTGATGTTTCGAATTCTATTACAAAACTCTACCATGATTTACATCTTAATCAATATGTTATGTATCGTGAATATGAATTAGAAAAACAATTAGCATTTTTACGTGAATCTGTTCAACCACTTAATCAACTTCATCATCAACTTGCTAATAAAGCTATTCGCCGTTTAAAATGGTTTGTAATTCTATTCTATCATATATTTCAAAATCTATACTTGATAAAACATAATAAGCATACTATTTCTTATGATGAGTGCTTTGAGAATATCGGTTCGCCTTCGTTTGTTTTTTATTGAAGTTTCACACTATATACTAATTACATATTAATCTCAGCAATAGAAATCGGTAAGAATGAAAGCTCAGAAAAAACTACGTTTGATATAATATGAACTCAAATTGTTAAATAATCATCTATTTTTCTTTGAGGTATTCTATAATCACACTTTATTCATATTAAAATCAGCTATTCTAGCTGAATATTGTATATGTGAAATTTCCTAGAAGATTTATTATTTAAATTAGGATTCAATGGTCAATGTTTGCTGCAATGTCTTTTCAAACTGGTATTTTATTTCGATTAGTATGGATTGATTACAGGTATATTGATCTTTGTTGTAAAACAAATTTAATTAAATCTTTTTTTCTTTAGTTGGGATATAATGGAACCTTTTACGTATTTTATTTCATATTCAGCTGTATTTATGAGTTATTGTTATTATATACTTCGTCGGAATGATATGAAATATATGAATATGTCCGACTATTTTTATTTGAAAATTTTGCATCATTTATTACGAAAGAAGAATTTTGATTTAGCGCGTTATAATGTTTTGAAAAATGAAATAATGATGGTTGAACATGACCTTCAACGACTTAAAGATCCATTGGATCGTATCATTGGAACATCATAAGACTTTGTAGTGTTTCTTTTTTGCGAAATATTTAATCATTTCTTTTTCGTATATTTATTCTACAGAGTGCAAGAAAAAAAGAACTGTCTCTGTGTGTGTGTGTTTAACATTTTAGTAAAGTAAAATAATACATATGCATAAAAACCTATTTTTATTTTAGTTTTCTATATTTGTATCGATATCTATTCGATTATGGGTCGGAAGAAAAAGAAACAAACAAAACCTTGGTGCTGGTATTGTAATCGTGAATTTGATGATGAAAAAATTCTATTACAACATCAAAAGGCAAAACATTTTAAATGTCATTTGTGCCATAAAAAATTATATACTGGACCCGGTTTACAAATTCATTCAATACAAGTATAAAGAATTATATATTTTTTCTATCGATTTCTTTTTATGTCTAATAGATATTTCTTAATTTGTTTAGGTACATAAAGAAAACATTGACAAAGTACCAAATGCAATTAAAGGGCGTGAAAATATTGAAATAGAAATTTATGGTATGGAAGGTATACCAGAAGAAGATCTTCGATCACATGAAAAGCGTCTTGCTGGCAAAGATAAAGATGAAACAGATAATACAGACACTACGAAAGTGTCTACATCACTTAGTCTACCACCAATGCCATCAATAAGTATGATGCCAATGACTTTTCCTGGTATGCCATTTGGTATGACATCAATGCCATTGCCTATGATGCCTCCTGTACCAATGATGACAGCATTAAGACCACCTATGGTTCCTTCAGCAACTCTTCTTCAATCTGCTTCAACTAAGCCATTGTTTCCAAGTGGAGCTACTGATGTCAGTTGAATTAAGAAATTTCTATGTACTTTAATATTGCTTTTATTAATTTAGACAAGTCATGACACTAATTCCACGTCTAATTTAACTACAATGGCGTCAGCTGCTGCAGCTATATCGAATTTATCAACTACTACGTCTAATTCATTACCTGGTAATAAAGGGAAAATCGAACCTATTGCTGGTACTGGAAAAATAATCCATCCAGATGATGATATATCATTAGTAAACTTTGATATTCAAATTAAATTGAATTAAATTAAGAATTATATATTTTATTTAGGAAGAATTTCGTGCTTCTTTACCAAAATATAAACAAATAATGATGCCACAACAAATGCAAATGCCTCCAATGCCTTCTGGTCTTTCAATGGCTAATTTCATGCGACGTATGTTTTATATTACTGATTTTGTGCCTATGTTTTATTCTAAATTTTCGTTTTTGTTCTAGCTACAATGGGTGGTCTACCATTTATGGTTCAACCAGCAGTTTTTCCACCGATGGGATTTAATGGTCAACCTTTTTAATTGTGAAGAACAGAAAACCATATACGTGGATCTTTTACTTAGTACTCTTTTTTTTTCTTTCCTTATATATGCATATGAAGATGAACATTTGTTAATTTCTGGTCTCATTATTCTTTTTCTGTTGCAATCAATGTTTCTCCTCATTCTATGGCTGGATAAATTTTGTTTTTTTCTGTCACTTGCGTGTTTTATTCAATTATATCGATGTATATATTGATAAGAATTATGAAAAACAAAAAACGTCGATACTATAAATATGCAAATGCATTCATTTATCTATCTTATTTTTGACTGCTTATATTTGAACCATATACTTGTCCGATGACATACATCGACTCAACCTTAAGTAGGTCTTCCAGTCTGTAACATATAGTTTTCAACTTTAAATTCAATAGCAATATCTCTATATTATAAATGTCTATGAAGAATTTCATTCGTATTGTCACGAATTGATTTTACTGATATGTTTGACTTTCTTTTAAGTAGTATAGTGATTGAATAGTTCGACAATAAGAATTGATATGATAGATTTAAATCGCATTAATTTTATAAAATCTTTGAAGAGTTTTAAATAGAGAAGTATACTCATTGAATTATTTAATTCTGGCCTGCTTACCCTGTGAGACAAATATTATTTTAATTATCATTCGAAGCGTCTCTAATCACAATTTCTCAAAAATGAAGAGCTCATTGGTATATTGCTTCTTTGTGGGGCAAAGAGTCAACATCCGTCTCATAGGCAAGAAGTCGTTTAAGGAAAATTTAAGTGTTTGTTTCGTTCGATCAGGTAAAAGCATTTTTATTTCCATCGTTGGTTACTTGAAGAATGGGTGTGGGTCGGTAAAGAGACAAACCACACCCCCATTCACACTACCCCCACGTGGTAATTCGACTTTATGTGATATATTAGAAAAATTCATGCAAGATCGTGATACAAGTCATTGGGTATCATGCCATTTGCCAGCCATCTACTCGATGAACGCAAACTTAGGACAAGGTATCAAACACACACCATTTGAAGTGGTGTTTGGATAACACTCTAAAAAAAGGTTTTTTACAGAACCTAAAAAAGGATCTTATCCTTGGTACACGGTAAGATCCTTTTTTGGTTTTGTAAAAGTGAGGTTTCGTACAAACCCCTTCAGCGATAATTCAAAAAAAGGGTTTCGTAGCGATGGTTTCGTACAAAACCTTTTAAAAATCATTCAAAAAAGGTTTCGTACCCAACAACGGTTCCATTAAAAATTTCATTTAACCCTCTGCTGCCGTCCAGGGTGTACACGCTATTCAAGTATTTCTCAAATACCGTACTCGGGTTTTGAGAAATACTCGAATAGTGTGCACACCCCGGACGGCACCAGACGGTTAAAGTCAACTCAACCTCTGATTTCCATAATTGAAACAACGTAAAATACAGAAACGAATTAATATAATCATTTTATAAGGTCAAACTTACTTCACTATTCTTTTACTTAAAACAATCTAAAATAAACAAATTAGCGAAAATTTATTATTACTGAAAATCAGACTTACCTAAAACGCCAGCTCTATATTCACCTAGAATTACAAAAACGAATAATTCTTTGATTTCCTAAGAGAGAATTTACCTAAAACTACGTATAGGTATCAACCTAGAACAAAAAACAAATCAAACATATTAAATTATACACGATCAAACTCACCTGAAATTGCCTCTTTGAGGCCTTCTATAATTAAACTGAACATATTTCTGTTATTTTACGAAATGAAATTCACCTAAAACCTTCTATATGCATGAATCAATCACAAAGAAAAAATTATTCTCTTTCATCGCATCATACTTATCCCATAATTGACGGTACAGTTGAAATAAAACGTGAATCATGTGAAATTTGGACTCCTGATCGGCGGATTTTCTCACCCATGAAAGCTCGGATACAAAAACTGACAACGGAATTGGGCTCTGGGAGCCCAATAAACTATAGAAAGTTTGTCATATATAATAAAACGGTAAAAAGTGTATTGCAAAAACTAAGAAACCTTGCGATAGTCGACGAAACGAGCACTGGTTTGGTCAGTATTGTACAAAACCTTAAAGCACACTAGAAAGGGTAAAAAATTTGCGTAGAAATAATACGAAAATTTTGGACTGTGGACAAAAATATCAGTCGGTTTGTGGAAAGATTCCAAACCTCGAGAGTGTCTACGAACCTTTGACATGTATAATAAATTGGGAATCATTCAGCTCAAAAAGTACGAAACCCTCGAATAGTCTACGAAACCAGTAATTTTTTTCCAGAAAATATTCCAAACCTTTTTACAGTTTAGGGAACCACCAATGGTTCCGTGGACATATTACGAAACCTTAAAGCCAACCAGAAAGTGTCGATAAGTTCCGCATAAATAGTACGAAACTTTCAGACGGTCCGCGAAACCAACAGTGGTTGCGTGGACATATTACGAAACCAACAGTGGTTGCGTGGACATATTACGAAAACAACAGTGGTTGCGTGGACATATTACGAAACCTTCTGCCATTTCACAAAACTATCAGAGGATTTGTACATGACGTACGAAACCACACCCCACTTTACGGAACCTTCGAAGAGTTCAGGCGCAAAATTGCGAAACCTGATGAAATCTGCTGAACTTAAAATAGTTCTGAAAGGAGACCACGGAACGTTTTTCACTCTACGGACCTTAAAGTCGTTCGATGGAGAAATGCGGAACTATTAAGGTTCGGTAGAGTACCGATTTCTTTTAGAGTGTAAGACCATGTTTGATTATGACTTTATGACAATCAATATCGAATCAAGGAATAGAAGATGAGGACGATTTACCATCATCCATTCGAAAGCAACTAGAAGATGCTCCTGTGGTCGATGTTCCAGAAATGGAAGGTATGATTGGAATCAGTGAATAGGAAAAAATATGTAATTCTTCTCCAGACTATATTTCTGCTCCACTCTTGCATAGTACACCTGTTGATCAACAAATTGCTTTGACTCTTTCTGCTACAACGAACAATTTAACTTCTGATAATAATGACAAGAAAAATATTTTAGATGAGAACAGTACATCCAACCTAGGTCTTGCTGAATTTTCTCACGTTGCTATTCGATCAAAAGCAGCCTATGCCTATCTTACAAAAGGAACCAGACAACAGCAGGCGCACAAAATTCATATCAAAAAATTACAGGAGAAGTGCAACATTGGTGACTTTGTAGGATTATAAATCCACAAAATTGACCGCACTAGCACGGATCCAAAATTATTACCATGTATAATAATTGAAAAAGAAGATGAACCACTAAAACTTGCCTGTATTCATGGTATTATTCATCAATGGTCATGGACAGTGAATATGTTAGTGGGTTTATCCGCTGTACCTCATGAACTTGTTCATTTAAAAGTGGATGATTTACAGAAGATATCGATGATTACTGCTTCAAAATTATATGTTCGAGGAGTTGTCAATGGTATATGTTGTTCATGCAAAGGAGGGTGCAAGACCAAACAGTGTGCTTGCAAAAAAAAATCAAGCTTTCTGCTCAACAAAGTGTCATAAAAATATTGCTGGTGGTAAAAACTTAGAAAAATTAAAAAACTGTTTTCAATTTAGTTAATATGCAACTAAGTATTTACTATGATAAGTCCTGCACTTAGTTTCAGTTACTAATCACTGTATCCAAGTTTGGCCTAAAAAACAAATATCTTAGAATCGACTAGGCGAAACTTAGATTCGCCTGATGATTTGAAGGTAGCTCCGAATTTGAACTAGTTCAATCCAGGATTGACCTGAATCCGAGATTGGCCTACGACATACACATCAAATTTCATTTACCTGATATGTTTCAAGAATTTTTATTAAAATTCACCAAAAATTGTGTCAGTTGGATTCCAGTACTACGAGTGATGAGATATGAATTTATTTTGGACAGGTTGGCAGCAAGTGAAGTGATACTAGCTGGATAAATGAAAATGAATTAGCAACGACTATTATTTAGAGAGACAGATTTGAATCAAAGNTTTGTTTTACATTTACTTCAAATTAAACGATCCTGTTTTTCTACAAAGCGTAGTTAATGGCGAGGCTCTACTAGGTCAGAAGTATTTTACTGAAAAGTTTTTAAAGGCAAACAGAGATTTCAGGTTCAAAATGTGTAAAATTGTTTAACAATCATCACTGACCTTATAATCATCGAATTTTATTAATTATTTGAAAGAAAAAAGCATCAATATAATGTTACGCCCGTTACTATATAATCTTTGGCTAAATAATTCTATCGACCGAAGTTAAACTGATTGAATAAATGAAATCTGATGTATAAATGCGGTTTCGAAGGTAGCAAAAACATTCTCATAAATTATTAGAACGGATTGAACTTACTATGAATAATCATAACAACTGTCATCAGCATTTGATGAAATAAAATTGAATATATCTCCTTATCTTTGTTTTTATTGAACGATGACACAACTTTTCGTTGGCCCTAAGTACACAGAGAAATTACGTGGCAAAACAGTAATATATATTAAAACTACGATGTCTTTGTCAATATAATAGTTCAAAATTCTTCTTACTGTGCTTGAAGATCATCGATATTATGTTCTTTTACAGTAGTCATCGAGCTTGGTTTCTACGCCCAATAATTCGCCTTATTGTTTGAACTGATTACTATGCTAGCATTCACCTTCTAAGTAGTTTTCATGTAACTCTTTATTGTTGATATGTTTTGTTTTTATTATCTCCATTCTCGTCATTTAACACGAGTGACCAAGATAAGAAATCTAAAGTTTCACGCTCACTTTTCGTGCAGATGACATAGACACATATGAGCTATTCACAATATTGTAAAATTCGAAACTTGAATTCAATTCAAGTTTCATATATATGATCTTCTTAGAAGAAGAAAATATATGCTTCTAGAATCGTCTGTAATGTGTTCGATGTTTGATTCTGAATCAATGCTTGGTATGGAGTTGATTCGAATCGAAGAACATACTTATTGTTTCAGAATAGTAAAGTATCAGCATCAGGTGTCGAGTGCGGATGTACGTTTGAACATTAGCAAAAACGAGTTCAGCAGTCACCCACAGCCACATCTTATGCTTGATGAGCTCCCCGCACGTTCTGTTTAGGAGAAGGGACAGCACCATTCTTAGTTTCTTTGATGTTTAAGCACTTCTATGTTTTGGTGTCAAAAGATGGCGGTGAAATGGTCCATGTTATTGTTATCATGAATTCTGTTTCACTGATTTTTTGATTATCTCTAGTGGTGTCATTAATAGATTTACATTGGATGTGAATGAGTGTTGAAACCTTCTTCGACCATATCCAAACGGACGTCCGCTCAAAAATTCAGAGTGCGAGACGTAGACGGTCGTTCCGTGCGGCTTCTATCTCGAAATCCGAATTACGAAATCAACAGATCTTGACAAGAAAAACAAAATTTCAAAACGGGTTTTATTTTTAAATCTAGAGAAAGTCTCGAAAATGTTTTTCGATAAGTACAAAAAAAAACTCAGTGGTGTTTTATAGATCGAACTTAACATATCTCTTTACACAAAGACTTGTTACTTTTTTCCTCATAAGACGATCATGGAAATACCCTAATATTTTTGTAATGGTCGAGTTTGCTTCAGTAGATCTGGTCATTGCAAGAGACATTGATAAAAGTCTGTACAATTCAAATAAGTGTTCAACTAAACTTCTGATTTAATACAAACAAGATCTCTTTATTTTTATTTCGATCATTATTCCACATAATTTTTATATAGGTAAAAATAGATTCATAAACACATCTAAGATTTGTTCAAATGAATTTAACAAAAGGAAATTTGGCATTCTTATAATAGACTTTTATTAAATTTAATTAAGAAAAGAATCTAACGGATTTTCGTTACATCAATTTGATTTAAACATTTAGAATGTTGAAATAAAACAAAAAATGATTCTTGATTTTATTGTTATTAAAACATAAAAATTATTTAATATTGCCATTAGTATCCAATAAACGTATGGTAGATTTATCAATAAAATTACTTAATAATGTATAAGCATTGCGAGTATTTTCATTGGCAAATAATTCGAATGGCGGATGATTTATTAATAATTGTGATGTTAAAAGAATACATATTTGTTTTGCACGAGTTATACTAACATTGATACGTTGTCGATTATAAATAAAATCTAGTTCATTTTCAAGTAATTCACGTTGTCTATAAAGCATACAAAGTATAACACATTGAGCTTCTTTTCCTTGCATTCTTTCAACAGTGTCATATGTTATTGAAACATTTGAAAATGGATTTTTTACAAGTTTTTGTCGAATAGCCGATCTTTGCATGCGATGTGGGGTTATTATAAATATTGATGAGACAGATATGCGTGAAACTAATTCATCAATAAGCGAATAAACAAGATGCGATTCAAGATTAAGATCTTCACTACGAGTTGAAAATAAACATGCCGATGAATCAATAAGAAGTGTATAAAGTGAACTATTCGGTTGAAGAAGAGGACCAAGTAGATTTGTATGTAAATTATTAGCTGATTGAATAGAAAGTAATGGTGTCGAACGACTTTGACGATAGGTTTCACCATATAAAAGACGAGTAAAATCTGATAATTGATCATTCATACCTAAAAGGATAAATACATTGTCGAAAACAACTAAACACATTGAAACAAAAATAGGGAACGTACGATGGTTTTCATCAAAAGTAGATAAATATGGACACATTGATACTTGTTCAAATGGTTTTTCTGTGCATAATGAAATTGGTATATTATTTTCATCACGTAATAAACAATGAAAAATAGATGAAAATAAGTCAGGTGTTGGATGAGGTAAAGATGGATAAACACAACGTTTAATAGGTGGTAATTGTAATGGATCGCCAGCAACAATTAATCGGGATTCGTTATGATCAGCTAGACGATTTATCGCTAAAGCAGCATCACTCGTTAATACTTGTGTTGCTTCATCAACAAAAATAACATCAAAAACGATGGAACGATCGAGTTTTTGTAATGTCCATACTGTTGAACCAACAATTGTAGAACATTTCTGATATGAAGCTGAAAGAGTACGATAATTGCTTGAATCAATTTTTAATACGACTAATGCTTGACTTAATTGATACCATTGAGAGAATTGTGGTGATGAAGAAAAAAGTATTTTTATGTGATTAATTGATGCAAGAAGATTATCAATTGCTGTATGAGTACAGGCTGTAATCAATATTCTTAATGGAGATGATGAAAACATTAGCATTTGAAAAACCGTCACACTCGACCAATATGTTTTACCGGTACCTTAAAACAAAGTATACATGCAAATGTTAATATTCAATGGTTCATACACATAGAAAAACTGACGCATTTTAATGTTTTATAGCTCAACATGCGAACTCAATATTATCTTATTTTGCGAAACACAACCTGAAAGGAGTGTTGAAGTATATAGGGTAGAAATTTGGACCCATCCCCCGACTCCCCNCCCCCCCCCCCCCCCCCCCCCCCCCCACAGACCGTTACAGAGAAATTAATTAATCAGTTAATTGGTTAATTAATTAATTATTAAATTTCTCTGTAACAGTCTGTGATGGTTTCTAGAGACTTCATGCAACATGATACATACCGTAAGAGAGAAGCTCCACAGACCACCAGTGACAGTATTAGACGAATTCGAGAAAAGAAGTTTCATCGTGTTTCACATTTTAATCCCACAGGGATTGCGCTAACAGCTTTTTTTGATAACTATGATTTTATCTCAACTGAAACTTTAGCTGAGGAGATCATCGAACATCATCACAGCTATAATAGTAAATATATTTTACGTATATTTCATAACTCAACGAATTTTGAAAAAACAACTATACAGAAATAGTTTTAAGCGTTGTTGTTCCAATTGAGACATTCAATTTTGAATTTACATTACATAGTAAATTGATAAAAATTTTTGTTAATTATGATTAATAAAATGTAAAATAAGTATGTTCAGAAGTTCTCTAAGTCAGATGCTATTCTTTAAACAAGATATCGCAAAATTTTCATACCTGGAGGACCCCAAATGAGTGTTACACGTTGATTTTTAACCTTTTCACATGCTAATTGTTGTGATTTATTAAGAATATTTAATCCTTCTGGTTTAATTGATGGTTCTCTTTTCGTAAACATATTTGAGATTTCCTGTTGTAGTGTTTGACTCGTTTTTTGAATTGCTTCAGGTTTGGTTAGTTGTCTTGGATCATCTAATATTTGTATTGTTAATGAAGTTGCTTGCTCTAATGCTTGTATAGCTTTTTTAGTATTAAAATCTACATAGCGTTCACTTAAATAATATTGATGATTAATTTGTAAAGAAAGATTATTAAGTTTAACACGAATAAATATTGATTCATCTTCGATGTCCTTTTGTTCAATATGAACGAGACCGCATCGATCAAACTTTGTATGAGAACGAACACCATCAATAGCTAAATCCATATAGATAGCATCAGGAAATGTTCGAATTGTATAAATATCGTCGGAAATAAAATATGAATATGTACGAAAGTCATTCGGATTTATTACATTATCAGTTAGATTTTTAGAAATTATGTCTTGACCCCGTTCAACTTGACATTGCCATAGATTATTATACTGATCAATCTGTTTTTTATCTTTGATTCGAATAACAATAGGTGGTTCATTTAGATCAAATCGTGTTTGTTGAATTGAACGCAAGGAATATAACATTTCATATTGACGTAAAAAGATCAAACGACGAATATGTGGATGAGAACTAACTATCGGAGTCATTTGTGGTAATGAATATGCATCTAATTGAAGACGATTGGATTCAGAAAGATGATTTTGAACAATTGTATAAAGACGAACACAAACATTCAAATGTTGTTGAACAAGATTATCAATTTCTATCAAACAAATATGAAATTAAGAGTGCACCATTTTTATTCATTCATCAACACAAGCTGAGACACACGCTAATAGATTGCCGACGATCATATTAGACTTTATAGAAGTTTATCAAAAACGCCATGCGAATCCATTAAATGTGAAGTATATTTGAGAAATTTAGATTCATTTTTCCTCATTGTCTAAAATTCTCACTTCAATTTTTCTTCTTCTCAATTGACAATTACTTAGGGCTAACCAAAATTTCTGTTATCGTTAAATGAAATCATAAAATTAGGAGATATATTCAATTTTATTTCATCAAATGCTGATGACAGTTGTTATGATTATGTATACACTGTAAAGTAGAAAATAAGTTATAGAGTTTAATCAAGAATATTCTAGGAAAGTCTATATGAATTCAACTAGATTTTTCCAAGTCTATGAAAATGTTTTCGCTACCTTGGAAACCACATTTACATATCAGATTTCATTTACCTGATATGTTTCAAGAATTTTTATTAAAATTCACCAAAAATTGTGTCAGTTGGATTCCAGTACTACGAGTGATGAGATATGAATTTATTTTGGACAGGTTGGCAGCAAGTGAAGTGATACTAGCTGGATAAATGAAAATGAATTAGCAACGACTATTATTTAGAGAGACAGATTTGAATCAAAGCTTTGTTTTACATTTACTTCAAATTAAACGATCCTGTTTTTCTACAAAGCGTAGTTAATGGCGAGGCTCTACTAGGTCAGAAGTATTTTACTGAAAAGTTTTTAAAGGCAAACAGAGATTTCAGGTTCAAAATGTGTAAAATTGTTTAACAATCATCACTGACCTTATAATCATCGAATTTTATTAATTATTTGAAAGAAAAAAGCATCAATATAATGTTACGCCCGTTACTATATAATCTTTGGCTAAATAATTCTATCGACCGAAGTTAAACTGATTGAATAAATGAAATCTGATGTGTAAATGCGGTTTCGAAGGTAGCGAAAACATTCTCATAAATTATTAGAACGGACTGAACTTACTATGAATAATCATAACAACTGTCATCAGCATTTGATGAAATAAAATTGAATATATCCCCTTATCTTTGTTTTTATTGAACGATGGCACAACTTTTCGTTGGCCCTAAGTATAATTCTTGTATAATTCTATTGAATAGAAGACTTTTTCAAAAATCTGAGGAAATATAATTGCATTATTTTTCAATGAAAAACAATGCCAATAGGAACACTACAGAACTCGTCGATTTTGTGAATTACAACTAAATATTTCATTATAAATGCTTTTAAGAGTGATTTTACTTTTTGATTCATATATCGATTGAGTTCAATATTCAATGTTACTAATTAACATCGATGTAATGATCGTTCTAAGTGAACAATACCTGGTTTTTTAATCGATTCGAATATTTCATTAGGATTGGATGAAGGCAGAGCAATATTGAATGAATATTTAAGATCATTCAACTCAAAGTACGCAGGCATCGGAATAACAAACGATTGTCGAATAGCTACGAATAAACAAAGGTAATAAATCATAATTTGCTAAGAATAAGAATACCAGTATGTAAACAAACAAGAAAAGGCAAACCAATCAGAGTTTTTCTTGCTATTTCTTGTTCTTTTTCATTTAAACGTCGCAATTGTTGAGCTAATTCTGTTTTCGTAGGTTTTTTATCATTATCATTATCACCAGATGATCCATAACGTTCGTACAATTCTTGTTCAATGGCATCTTTCGATACGTTTGACAATGGATGAGTACGAAAAAATCTATCCGTTTGGATAACATCCGGTGGATAATCAAGCAAAATAGCATTTTCCGAAGAACTTAATAAAACGAGACATTGATTAATATTTTCACTATCTGACGCAAGCGTTAATTGCTCGAATAAAATTGTTTTTTCTTGTTCATCGAAAAGAACTATTTGACATGGACGTTGAAATTTTCCATCAAATTCTAATGATTGACTTATCATTGAAACAATTTGATACGATGTTGGATATGACTGAATAATTGGTACTGAGAAAAACCACGATTGATTCAAACTATCATAGAGATTATAGGCAAAAAGCGCTACAGAATGTAGTTGAGAAGGATCAGGTATCAACAACATAAACAGAAGAATCAAATCTTTATTCTTTTTTGGTATTAAAAGTGATGTTTGTTGCTTTAATTGTGGTTCATGCGTTTCAAGAGCTTTCAGTACAGCACTTGTCTTATCTTCTGCATTGATAAATAGAATACTTTGTAATTTTCTTCTATCCTCTGAGTAAAGATCATCTCCATGCGAGTCGATAAAAATTTGTTTCAGATCGATTGATGAATATAATGTTGAATGAAAAAATGTATAAATTAAGGAATGAGATGATGAAGTTAAATATGATAAATTATTTATTGATTCGGGCTCAAAATAAATAGCTCTTTGACGACAGCGAGGCGCATATGAACAGAGTGAACATCGAGGTAACATTATCCATTCTGAACCTAAAATTATTCAATGTTTTGCAACTCACTTTTCTATTTTCTATTACCTGTAAGAACTTTTTCTAGATCATATTTTAGAAAATTTTTTAGCCGTTCTTGTAATTTAATCATTGGAAATGTTTTTTTCTCATATGGAATTAAATTATTGTCACTTGGTAACCAAATTTCCCCAATATCATTTATAAAAACATGCCCATCAAGTCTATTCCGTTCGATCCATACTTGTAAATCAATTGCATAAAGTGAAACTTGAATGCAATGTTCAATGCGCATACGAAATGATGATTTGGCATCAGCGATTGTTATTTGAATTCGATTGTCATTATTTACAATATGTTTTATTAACAAAAAATCTGGTTTATAATTACTTTGAAGATGCTTATCAGAAGTCCAATGAAATTTAACATTATAGGCAATTCGAGGTTCAGTTGGAGATGCTATGGATGATTGAATATAAGTTAGAAACTCATGTTCGTCATGAATATTCGATAATATTGATTGAATATGATACTGTTTTATATCATTTTCGAAAGAAATTCCACGTTGCTTTTGCAAGAAATTTTTTAAATGCTCAGTATTATTTGATTCAATTTGAGCATTAAGAGACAAACGGAGAAATTCATCACATTGAAGCCCAAAATAATGTGCAAGTGTTGATACATTTAAAGGTCGACGTGATTGAATATTTCTAGCAAATTATAATTCAATTTAAAAACATATCGATATAGAACCGTTAGACTAAAATTTCATTTCAGCGGCATTCTCATGCACAATATTCACAGTGCATATCACGCAACTATTTTTGTACTATATTAGACAACGAAAAAAAATGATACTCACACTATCGAATTGTCAATTTGTGTTTGATCTTCTGTCGTCGTTATTTTCAAGTCTGCTTGTTTATTAAATAATATAGATAAATTTTCGATATCAGGCATAACACTAGAGGCCATTTAGAATATTCAAAATAAAAAATGGAAACTTTCCTTGACTTTATTAATCACGTTTTTCTCCCAATATGATTAGTTTTGCCACATTTTTCGCTTCATAGTTTCACTATCGTTCTTTTTTTTGCCTGAAATAGAACAGAAAAAGTCGTATTGGTGTAACATCACAGCCAGTACTGTGCGAACGTGAAAGACACAACATAGATGTCATCTGAAAACGAAGTCATTTTGACGTTGACATCCAATGTGATAACTTACGAGGTAAATATGTCAAAGTCAATTCAAACTATTTGTTGTAAGACAGTTATGTGAAATAAACAGAAAGCATGCTTTAATAACATGTAAAAAGTTTATTTTTCTGATACTATAACAGGATGAAATAAGTGTAATTTCAATAAACTGCAATTAATCACTATAGACTAGACCTAATATTTGTTATAAAATTCGAAAAATCTCTATGTTTACACAAACCACTTCATTAATGATCATCCCGTTATGTGAACGATTTTCGTTGGTACCGACGATGTTCACAATAGAGAGGTTTTACTGTATATTATAAATTCATTAAAAACAAGTTTGCTCTCTCATTCATTCACTCAATATAGCTTTTTTCTTACCAAAAACTCTAAGCTTTCTCTTTTCATTACTCCTAAAACAAAGCTCATTTTTCATTCATGAAATTGAATACATTCGTTTTCTTTTTTCTAAAGCTCTAAAAACAAGCTCATTTCATTTCATATACACAAACCTTTCTTATTAATTTATTTTATTTATTTATTATTCAAAAGATAAAACTTTTTCTTATTTAATCATATTTTCATTCTAAAAAGATCATTTTCATATCAAATTCATTATTTATTCACTTATTTATCTATTTTTCTCTCACAGACATTAAATTATTTATTCTTACATTTATTCACTTAAAGTTCTAAAATAAAGTAGCACTTTTTGTTACTAAAATATCCAAAAAAGGGTACATTATTTTTTCAGTTTTCCTAAACTCAATTTAAATTAAAGGTAATTTTCATTTTTTTTCATTTAAAACAACATAAAAATCTCTGAAACATATTCAAAGCAAAAAATTAAAAAAAAAACTACAAAACAACGAAAAGAGATACAAAAAACAAAATTTATTTATATTTTCATATATCTATTTATTTATTTATTTATTTATTTATTTATTTATTTATTTATTTATTTATTTATTTATATATTCATATATTTGCTCTTCTATTTTACTTTACCATATTGTTAATTCGCTCAAATTATTTATGCCACACCCACACCGGTCTGACCTTTTCAGACCGGTACTGGTATCAGTCATCAAAAATTCAGGCAGGTTCCATCTCTGGCCCCACCAATGGGTTCCACTATATTTTAACAAAAACCTTAATAAAAAACTTTATTTCCGTTTTTTCTTATGTAGGAGGTTCCACAGAATGCGTCATCTACTCTGCGTTGGCGACTTGTTGAATCATTTATTGCATAGGGTATGGATGTTAGCATGCCTGTGGGGTGAGAGTGTGGGTTGGATGTATGTAGAGACGATCAACATATACCTATACACACACCTATACCCTGCGATAAAAACAGGAATAATTCCGAGATAGCTAAGCTCATTTTGTCAGTACTCTAACCGAATATGCTCGCAAGTCGGATTTCGGAGCGTTCTGCATCCCGCATTCAAACGCCATAGTCATGCTCAAGAAATAAAATATGTCGAATGCATCGGTTTGTTGCACGATGCTGAAGTATCTGAGAGAAACATTCTTAAAAGCATGCGAAACTTTGCATGTTGATGTTTTTTACACATATACTTTTGTTACTAATGCTACTTATGTCACTGAAGAAAGTCGTAAGAAAAGAAAAGCAAAAGTCAATTCCATTTACTTGAATCGAACAACTACGAACAATTACGAACAACAACAAAAATGTGCACTTTAACTAAGTGACTGATTTCAATGCCTGAAATTAAAAACTAGAACGAAAACATTCATTCAGCTGGCATAAGACTGAGCGATGTCTACTAGCACACAATTTCTTGCTTCGTATTTACCTCGCAGTCATCCTTATTTCGACACAGATATGGTAAGATTATCTAGCATCATTATAGAATACCAGTTGCACAACACGTGGAATCCTTCGCAGTTTCCTTATATTCTGAATTGTATTTTTTTTTTGAAATCTCATATCCTCAGTAAAGGAAGATAGCTGATCAGTATTTATCTTTTCGAAAGCTAATATAATTAGTTCTTGTAGTTATGTTCCGCGAAGATTGTTTTCGAGCAAACAGAAATACCTGATTCAATTTATATCTATGTTAGAATCCTTAAGATGCTGCATTCAGAAGAACTTCCTCAGCAAAAGCATATTTGCTATTTTTTTTTCTTTTCCAAACACTGAAAACGATAGCGTCTGCAGAAAGGTAATCAATTCATTTTGTCTGCATGTCTGTCTGTCTGTCTCAAACATTTTTTTAAAACCATTCTCTATCTCTTCTTACATGTTGTTTTTTATCTTTGATTGGGAGTTTTAGATAGATTTTTGGNTTTTTTTTTATAAAACACGATTGTTAATGACGGTTGTAGTATATAGTGAGAAAGTTTGATGCACCTCCTTCAAACCACAGACGTGACAGACATTTCGACATACACTTTAGAGTTGTGGGCGTTAAAGGGTGGGTGTGGGTGCGAGTATAAGTATGGGTATGAGTTTTCTCTTCATATCCATCCACCCACCCACACCTATGCCTCGCTGGGATGTTACGGTTCCCCGTTCCATGGGTTCCATTCCTTGAGAACGGAATCCGCACCGGGTTTCTGACTCCAGGAGAATGGAAGCCATGCCGGGTTCTGGGTTTCCGAGAACGGAACTCACCCCGAGTTCCGGATTCTAGGAACCTTGGAACCCACTTGAAAATTTGTTTCCATGAATTTTGATTATGTTGAGACTTATGGATGTACTCTTTCAATCTGCATCAATTTGTTATGGGTGCTCGGGTTCCTAGGAACGAAACCGGCACCGGGTTCTGATTTCTCGGGAACGGAACCAGTAACTGACACTCCTACACCCTACACATCATTTAAGTAAGGTATACATAATGCCGAAGTTACAACTTCCTGCAGTGGCACAATTCTCACCTAACAGAATTCAAGAATTCTGCTGTTCAATACCAGCAAAGTTCTAGTAAAATTCTGCTGTTAATACAGAATTCTTACATTCTAGTTGTGAGAATTCTGCCACTCCCCACAACTTCGACCAGAGATGCCAGATGGGTTGGGTCGTCACCGCTACCCACCGGGTTGGGCGACCCATGGGTCAACCCTAACCTAACCCAATGTAGTCCTCTGATAATTTGAGAATTTTAAACCCTGATCCATCGGTCAAGCTTAACGTATGAACCCAATCGACCAACCCTCGGGTTACCTTTGGGTTAGCCCATGAATAATGTATAATGTAAAATCATTCACAAAGGGGATTTTTTATGCAGATTTCTTTATAACACAACATAGGGTATGAATCATCTTTTCCATATCTATCATTGATTTAATCGTATAGTCAAACGTAACAGACAAGAATCAGATTGTATCTTCTTATGATCTCTGTTTTATATCTCTTTCTTGTAGTCTCTTACTTTCTTCTTTCCTTCTCTTCTCTGTTTCATGTCTCTTTGTTGTCCTTCTGCTACCGAGGTAGATTTTACTATCTTTACTAGATCTCTTTTTGCCTTCTATATTCTTCGATTCCTGTTGTTCAGAATACATCTCGAGCGTTTTCCATCATAACTTCACATTAGTACACCATGCTGGTTGAGCTACAGGACTGGCCTGACTGGGGGTTATGACAACCCCCAATAATCGAAAGCTTTTGCTTTTTTCAGCGGAGCCGAAAATTTTCTCTTGCATTCTGTTAGAAAAAGCCGAGACAAACCCCCAATGTTTGCTGCCTCGGGCCAGTCCTGTTGAGCTATTAGTTTTTATTTTAGTTTTACATTGACTTAAACCTAAAACTTTTGGAAGTCATCACTGTTGTTTTCAATATACGTATTAGAGAAATAAATCACTATATAGATATCGATTTCCGATCAGTGCAAGTTTGTTTGATGACACTACTTTTAAATGAAATTTTAGATTCGATTAGTTTTATATTATATTACATACAAATGAATAATAACCAGGGTTAACCCAATGGGTTACCCGGCGGGTAGGGTTGACCTGCTCAACCCAACCCAATGACCCATTCGCTGAATTAAAAATAAAAATTGGGTTGAAACCTACCCATTGCTCTATCTGCTGCAGTAGGGTCAACCCTCGGGTTGGGAAAAGTGATTTTTTCGGCATCTCTGACTTCGACATAGGATATAGAACCATCACGCATATGTATACATGACCTAGCACACGAAGTTGAGACACAATGCCAAGCAGCCCATCAATTATTCGAAAAGCATGGGTAGAGTTAGAATTCAAATACCCTATATCAACGAGAGCTCGAGAAAAACCGAAATTTTCTAGTTCGGATTCTGTTCGACTCAATTTGAAAAATATCGGTTCGAGTTCGGTTCGAGACGACAAAAATAGTTAAAGCCAGCTGTAGTTTAGTGTGTAAGCCGTTGGCATTCACTTATTTTGATTACCCTTCAACGGATGACTCGTTTTGAAGAAATGAGAGCACTTCACTGAGTATATAATATGACTCTTTAGAACTCTGAACTGGCATAAACCCATATCAAACCGAGATCGTCGGGTTTACTTTCGGTTCTCTTTCGGGCTCCAATAACAGCTCGTCGCGCCATATTCGAATACTTCTTCTGTCAATATTTCAGACCAAGTAAATGTTTTCTCACCAAAAGTAGTCGAAAATGACCAAGATCCAGTGTTCTTCATCTCTCAAAGATGATATATGAGGTAAATTGACGATTGGATACCCGAATCGGAAAGCAAAGTTACCATATTTGTTGAAAATGGTACTTTTCAAGGGTTCCATTCCACAAGTTTTCGAAGTGATTTTTGTAGGGAATGTGTACAATATGCACTGTAGCTTTTATTACACAAAGGCATCGAGAGGACTCAAAGCGAAAAGTTTGCATCGATTCTACGACCCAAAACTAAGCGCTCAACTAGCCCTGCTTCTTTTGATGTAGGATTGGTAAATATGGACGTAAATAATGTCAGCCGACTCAAGAATTGCTAGCATACAGGTCTAGTATTGCTTATCAATAGATTTTAAACACTGCAAGAATTTAGAGAGATTTGTGAAGATTAGTAAAACATGTAACAGACTCATCAAAACTGTCTAGCGAAGTGATAAGGAATACTCTCAATAATGTGATTGAAACTTCAAGCGGGACCAAAAACAATGAAAAAATATGCGTACAAAATCTTTGCCACCAACCCCAACGTAGAATTGAAAAACAGTTTTATTTTTAAATTACTTTTCTGAACAATATCCTTTCAGTATTGAGACAATTACCAAAATTTCTTTTTGAAACGCCATATTTCTTTCAATGCATTATTGTATGAATGCTTTTCTTGTTTAGAGTAGGCCAATATCACAAACAACAGTCAGAGATATTACAACTGATCTAAGTAAAGTGCGTGACGTTTCTTGTGCAGATGGCAACGCACTACTTGCCAAGTTAGTTCCTTTCAAAAAATATGATTCCTCTTTTCAAAATGCATGTTTCGTCTTGTAGTGCATCAAAGCGATCGATACTGAGAAGAATACTCAGATGCCTCATTATAATTGTCATTGTTGCTACACTAATCGCTGCGGTTACTGTCCCTTTTATAATCATACTACTTACCGCGACGCAAAGTGAGTTCAATATAATAAAGTCATAGCTAAAAAAAGAACAGGTAAAAATGAGGCCCATATATCACATTTACAGCTATTGTATGTTAAGCAGATGGCAATATGCTGACTCACTTGATTATCAGAGTCACTGAGCTACCGATGAAAAATCATCAATTGAGGCGAATGATTTTTTTCATCCACAGTCACAGCCGCTCTGATGAATTTTTGGCTATTTGACTTTTCAAAACTCTTCACTGAATATCTCAATTTTAGAATCGTTTCAGAAGAATTGAGCTTCTGATTCCAATTAAGTGCGAAATGTTCTGGCATTCTTCAATCCTGTGCGTATAGATAGGATGTGGATGTGGGTTGGGTATGGGTGTAGAGAATATAAACACTCATACACATACCTAAACCCACACCCATACTCACACTGAAGCTAATGTTGCCCATTCAACTTCGATTACTATCGTTTCTTTTCCTTGTCACAACTATACACGTATATTCTGCATAGAGTAGAATAAAACTGAATTGTTTTATACATGGATCAGTAGTGGGTAATAGTTGAGAAAATTCAACATAACCGATCATGGGTTTATGCTTACTATTTGAAACGATTTTAAAATCAGTGGATCGGTCCACATTTGTGAAGCAACAAAATCAAACTGTTTCACATTCTAGATTTGAGTATGATTCAAAAGGGCGTTACGTTGAGCTATAGAAACCATAAACTGAAGCATTTTATCTGAGCAAACATACGTAGCCCTATGATTAGTCCTATCCTAAAGAAGCCACAAAAAAAGAACGACATATGCCGTTTCAAGGCAGTAAAGCTGGCAAAAATAGCCAATAAGGAAATTGTAGAGCTTAAAATTCTCTATCGAACTCTATATGATTGTTATGTTTATATTTTAATATCAAAAATAGAATAACACAAGTGAACTTCGTTGAAGTTAAAAACAAGCTATCTGAAATAGAATTCTCATGGTAAAATGACGAGAGAGGCTTCGTTTGCGAATTTCGGTTAGATAGAGATTGTTCTGAGTCTATTTATGAATAAAAAGTTTTTTTCTGTTTTACTGTATGTCTGAAATCGATCAAACACTCACTACGCTCAGGAGCTCAATTTCAGTGAAAAGATCAGCGTTGTATCGATTATATAAGTCGTGGCAGATATTTTGAAGTAACATCAAAATTTTAGGTGATGTATAAAAAGAGCTTGTTAGCGTAACTACTGATGCGACTAAAGTATAGGACTGTCATAATGGCTCATTCTCAAAAGAGATACTTTTAAATAATACTCTCCAGCATTTTGTTAAGCATAGCTACTTCATGATTTCTTATAGCTACTTAATGGATTCCTATAACTACTTAATCATTCTACAGCTACTTTGATGCTTTCCTATAGCTATTTAATGATTTCACAACTAAGTAATGTTTTCGCGTACTTACTTAATCATCCTACAAAAAAAGACTTCAAATATTCATAGTTTAAATTTCTATTTGGTTCCTAAAAATATTCATGATGCCTATGTTTTTTAATGATATATAGACGCCACAAAAATTATTAGTACGATTTTGTTTTCGATGAAAAATAATCAAAATAAGAGTTTTTTAAGATTTACTGGATATCAAAAGAATTATCGCGTATTCGAGTATTTGCATTATAAAAACCAGGATTGCTGACTGAACCTATGCAAAGTTATAGGCCAATCTTTGAAAATCATGCATCTTTTTTACTCAAAAATTATTCGTACGATAGCTATGGAAGTGAACTTTTAATTCTTTATGGATTAAAGTAATTTAATCATAAAGTGATTATATTTCAGAAAGAGCTAGTGATAGATTCGCAATATCGTTTTTAGTTGTCATTCTATTGAATAACGAGAGTCAATTATTGAAAAACGCTGAGTCTTTATTTTGAAACATATTCATGAGAAAATCTGAAATTAGGATCTTTTTCAAGAAAATATCTCAACATCATGCCAGTAGTTTATTATGATACAATCAATATAAAGGTAACGTTGCCCATAATTGCAAAATTTTATTTTGATACAAAGAATGACATCAATATCGATTTGATCGCCCTTTTTGGTTGGTGCACTCTTTTAATCTCCTTCCTACTCAGTCAACCAACTTTTTTGCAACATTAGATCCGATTGAATCCCAAGTAAGTTGAATATTTTGCTTCCGTTCCTTTAGATTTTTTGCTGTTTCTTTTTGAATTCTCGTCTAATGTGAGTCCATAAGTGTTCTATAGGATTTAAATGAGGAGAAGTAGTGTTATCTTCTGATGGACATACAGTAAAAGAATGGAAAGAGAGGAAAAAAGCTGATCTTCGTGGAGATCGAACCCACACCTCCTGCTATCCGGGCAGTTGTCCTAAGCCAATTAGGCTAGAATGCGCAATAGAATTATAAGTGAGCGTCCAAGTGATTTGTCATGGACGCTAACAAGTAGAAGGCCATGGTAAACATTCAATGCCCATAAAATTAATCCATTCTGTCACAAAATGTGTCTTGCGTATCGGATCATTATACATCTGTAATATAAACTTTATGGCATACGTAAACGTTTAGCAGATGGAAACAAATGATTCGACAAAATGCTTTTGAATATTTCACCAGTCATTATCTCTTCAATAAAAACTAAGTCACTCAATCATTTTCTACCCATACACCTCCAAATTTTCACATTTCCACCACCCTTCTGAGCTCCTGGCACAATACATTCAGGCAAAAGTTCTGCAACAACCTTACGCCATACCATGTGTTTTCCACCTGATTCAAACAAACGGAACATGGTCTCATCCGTTCATAACACATTATCCCAAAACTTATCTAGTTTTGTTATGTAGGTATACGAATATCCTAGTCGTTTCAACCTATTGTTATTTTTCACCAGTGGTTCTTTCGTACAACTCGACCTCGATAGCCACTTTCATTGAGATGATATTGAATCGTTCTTTCAGAAATAGAAATACCTAAATCATTAATAAGCTCGTTTTGGATAACTTTAGCTGATTTTCTACGATTTGATCGTATTTTGTTGATAATAACTTGATCAATAATGTGTGTTGTTTTTATTTTTCTACCACGGCCTGGTATTGTCTTCACCGTCGTTGTAATTTGATATATATTAACAATCGAGTGAACCGTAGATTTTGCAATTCGAGCAATCTCGGCGATCTCACAAAGGCTCTTGCCCATTAAATGATGTTGTATAATTAATTGTCGGAAATCTTCAGAATACTCCTTACTTTTTGACATTATTTATCTTGTTCAACAAAACAAATTACTTGTATTAAATGACTATCGCGTTCGATTTGCAAAACGAAAGAGAACTGGTGTTAGACATTGTTCTTTCCTTTATTCTTGATTCGTCTTTTATAAAAGAAAACAATGTGAATGAAGATAAAACAAAATAAACAAAAAAAGCAACAAAGAATGTGTTTCTCTTTTTCTCTTTCTCCATTCAATATCTTCAATTATCCATTATGAACAACATCATTAAAAAGAAAGAATGCTTGTAATCCAATGCGATAATATTACAACAGAATAAAGATGGCATTCTTATGTGAGAAGAGATAATTTATGATATAACAACTGATATACTTAAATGTATTAACAGCTTCAAATGTGTATAGTGAGGATACAATAGACTGATGATGTTCTCAAAAAAAACGACAGAAGAAAGAACACATCTTCAGATAAACGTGGCGTACAGGGCAAGTTAGTTAAACTAACCCAGTAGACAAAAGTTTCGTTATTGACGTAATCAGTTTCAAAGAAAGACACGCTGAAGAACATGTATCAACTGCATCCATAAAAGTTAAACATGAAAATAGGATAACCAGTCTCACAAAAATAAATAGCGAATATTTTAACTTGCTCTTTGCTACATCGAATGAATTTGAAAATTAAATTCTTTCAATCCATGAAGAACTAAAAGTTCACTTCCATAGATATCGTACGAATAATTTTCGCGTAAAAAATATGCACAATTTTCAAAGATTGACCTATAACTTTGCATAGGTTCAGTCAGCACGTCTGGTTTTTATAGTGTAAATACTAGAAGACATGCTGGTTCTTTTGATATCCAGTAAATCTTAAAAAACTCTTATTTTGATTATTTTTCATCGATAAAAAAAATCGTACTAATAATTTTGGCGGCATATATATATCCGTTTTAATCGAAATCTGTTTTTCTTCTTGTTACTATGAAAGAACAGACGTAAAAATTAATGAGAAAAATAAAACTCAGGAAATCTAAAATAATCAATGTCTTCAATGAAAAAAGTGCATTTTTGAATGGTTCAATTTTCATAGATGACAAAATCTGTATTCAAGAGGAATTATTTCTAGAGGAACATTGTGCCTAAAGGTGTGATAGCTAAAAAACGAGACCAGAACCTTCTTGAATCAAAGCTTGAGGTGTAGATTCGCAATCTACTAAAAACGTTTTTGAAATTTTTATTTCGAAACATATATTGTTTTCTGCTTTTGGCAACAGCAACAACAACAACAACAACATCAACGACGACAACAACAGCGACAACAACAACAACTACAACGACAACAACTACAACGACTACTACAACAACAACATCAACAACAACAACGACGACGACTACAACGACGACCACGACAACGACGACAACGACGACCACGACGACCACGACTACAACTAAAACAACAACCACGACAACAACAACCACCACCCCAAGTATGCTTCACATTTGCAAAAGAAATTTCACTACGCACGAGAGGTGTTAACTTTTAGAGGCCTACCAATTAATTAGCTTTCATGAAATTTGAAAAAATCAGACATAACTACTTCATATGTCCTCATTTTCGTCATTGTTGTATCGTAAGGATGTTATCAGCGGATGATATCATAGTATAAACCTATGTAAAAACCGTTGTTGATAAAAGTTAAAGCATAGATTGAGACAGCTCACTTCCCATATACAGATATGGGTCTTACAGTTCTTTCTCTAGCAGAAATACTCTGAATAATAGATGAAAAAAAATCGAACAACATTTATCAGATGTACGAATATTCAACAATGAACATTTAGGTTTCTGCATACTATCCTTTCTGTCGATGGAAGAAATGTTGACTCCGCGGATATACTCTCTCGTATTTGCAAATACACCAACACCAATTTGATCTCGTTCACTCGAAAACGTTTCCGAATCGCTGGAGATCTCTAGAGAAGCCTCTCATTCGACAACAGAATCCGAATTTCGCATTTTAATAGCTTTCAGTTTTTGTCCTCGCCCACAGGAAGAGCAGGGCCGAGTCTTTTTAATGCTGATTGCAAGTATGTCAGTTTTTTTGAGTGAAAGAATGAGAAATTCATGGCATCTTTTTTCTCGAACAAGTTATTCAGATTCTTGTAGCCGTACATCTAGTCTAGTAACATAACAATTTTGACTGCCGGAGTTTCTTGACTATCTGAGATATGAGGCCCTTCAGACCGATCAGCGACCGAAACGCCATTGATTGAGACTAGTGAAGCTTTTCTGTCTACATGTTCGCAATCCAAAGAGGGATCATTTATTTCGAATTTCGGTGTCAAATTACAAACCGAGTCATGTTCTATTCATCAAACATTTTGTGAGCTCATTGGTGTCTGAGTCCATCTCAGAAGAAGCCCCTACCTCCCTAGTTCACACTACGAAGAAATGCTATGGTAATTTTCAAACTTGAAAATAGCAAAAGTACTTCAAATTAAAGACTTTTTGACAACAATCACACACGGTTAGATTTGTCAGATCAAGCTCTACGGAATTGTATTACTTCATATTTCATTTTAGAGGAAAAATAAAATAATCGAAAAGGGCTTTTTATATGCTTCCCTTCTTTTCTGTAACAAGGAAACTCGTGCTCTCTCTCACCCTCCGCTTCAGTATGTCACTAAGCGTTTCCATCATGTTTCAAAGCTCAGTCTTGTAAAACTTATGCCAACAATCTTAATATATGTATGCTCGAGTTCATTCATCAATCATTGACTGTAGTTCGATACATTTTTCACGGATTCTGTATGCTTTTACATCAATGAAATATTTAAAAGAAAAGTCGATGTAACTTGTGATAAAGATAAATGAAATATCTGATGGCTGAAACATGTCGGATGTCTTGACAGATCGATAGTGTTTTGAAGGTCAATCTCGTTGGCCTATCCGACATTTTCATTTGTGTCTCAAAGCCTGTTTTCATCAACTATAAAGTCTGAAGAGCTGTCTGATCATTGCTGAACCATTTTCGAACACGTGAAGTTTGTTTTCAAAATATCGAAAATGACATCGGAAAGCACACGATGATGGTTTATAGAAACTTCAAATGTGTTTTAATATTCTGAAAATACTCAGTTTTTTAACAAAATTGAGAAAATGGTCCTCTTATTCTCCTGCAAAAAACGGCCGAAAGAGATGAAATGCTTCTTGATGACAAATTCAATGAGGATGTCAACTATTGTTTTGGCGCCTTTCACAAGTTGTATAACAGCCAAAAAATGTACAAATCACGATCCATTGAGAGTACAGTCCATATATTGATTCACACATTTTCGAATCAGTGAATATTTATTAAAGAAAAAAAAGTCACGATTCAGTTTTGTCGCTAGTTGTCCTAAAGAATTTCGCTGACAACAGATCAATTTTTCATAAACGATCGAGGAGATTTAATTTTATTATTCTTAACTTGTATGCCACATACGGCTGCCATCGAATTCCTTCTGTAAATGTATTTTAGTTACCTGCAGTCCGAGTTGCCTTAATGGTGGAACATGTATAGCTATGAATACTTGCCAATGCGTTACAAATGTATGGACAGGATCCTATTGTCAAACACGTAAGCGTTCAATCGACTAAAAATCCTATATAATGACTTGTTCATATTCAGCGATGCGCATCCTGTGGGCATTCGACAACAATCTTGATGATTTGTATAACAACTTTCAAGGTGTTGGTTCCAACGGGCCGACCTACAGCTCTCCAGGTATTACAGGCTATGGCAGTTGTCTCTACTTGACTGCCACATCCTCACAATCAGTAACGATTCTTACACCACCATTTCTCAACATGGCTTTAACATCATTTTCTCTGTTCGCTTGGGTTAAAGCTACATCATTACATAATACTGCAACCGGCTCCTATTCTGACAATGCCATATTTGGCCAATGTCAGCAGGCTGTTCAAGATGAATGTCTTCACATTATCGTACGTAATCAATATATCTATTTGGGTTTCTTTGCCGATGATATTTCAGGCGTTACTCTTCTTTCTACAAACACTTGGTATCATGTATGTATACGTTGGTACCACACGAAAATATGATTCTATTTTAGTCTATTTAGATGGGCTATGTCTACGATTATAGCACAAGAACTCAGTATGTCTATGTTAATGGAGTACTCGATGTGTCTGGCAGTCCTAAAGGACCCTATCAAGGCACCATGGGAAATCTGACGATTGGAACCAATGTTGTTAATTTTCCGAATAATTATTGGGATGGATGTATTGATCAAGTGTCCTATGCTGCACTAGCCAAAAAGTAAGTTCTTCCTCTATGAGACAACGTCTAAGAAATGTTTTTTCTCTTTTCAGTGCCACGGTAGTGCTCTATGAGGCCACTCTTACATTTTCGTATTCTTTTGAAAACAACCTTCTCGACAGTGGAGCATTGGGTATCAATGGGACAGGAACTAGTATTGCTTATAGCACATCAGGACGAGTGAATAATTGCCTATCTCTACTTAGCAATCCATCTTATGTTCAAGCAACAAATCTCGTACTTCTCGGTACCGCTGGCCAACCATATTCTTTTTCCATCTGGATCAAGCCAAATACAGTAGCTGGCGGAACGATCTTTCATGTATCATCAGGAACAACTGGTCTTGGTTGGTGCATCCCCATGTTAGGATTTACCAGTTCAGGTAATGTTGGTGTCCAGAGTTGGAACGGTAATTCTGTCTCGATCACTGGTCCTGTAGTTACAACCAATGTGTGGACGCATCTGGCAGTGACTTATGGACCGTCGAATGGACTTCGACTGTATGTTAACGGAACTCAATATGGATCAGCTTCAGGCAGTTATACGTATCAAGCCGCTAGTACTCCTGTTTCACTCCTCTTAGGTTCATCTCTCAGTGGCTTAGGTGCATGTGCATCAGGTGTAATTACAATGCGTCAGTACAATGGCTATATCGACGAATTCGAATTATATTCGAGAGAGCTCTCTTCGGCTAATGTTTACAGTCTTGCAAATCCATAAAATCTGTTTCACAATTTTCTCGCAGATACTTTTCATTAACCACTTATTAATTCTTGTTTTCATAGAAACTATTCACTACATAGCGTTTAGTGTATTTTGCTCACTATGACAATGCCATCGTTGTTTGATGTGCAGTGGAAACCAAGAAATTTTAGTAGTTGGAGGCCTGGTAAAAATCATGGAAGTTTTCGCATTTACTTGATTTCCAACATATCATCATGGACTACTATGAACAATATTGATAACCGAGCAAAGTTCCATTCGTTAGCTTTTTTCTCACTTTCCTATTTTTTAATAGGTACTTCTTTGCCTCATATCTTTCTTAATTCAGACTTGAGAGTATGGGTGTGGGTGAATAAAGCATGCCAAGATCCAAATTTCGACCTTGCTAAAGGGTCATCATCAGTTGCGTTATAACTCGGAGACAGTGGAACAGGTACGTGTTTTCCTGCTTATTCGTGTCTCACAATGTGTAATGTTCTTCGATAACTTATATATCGTAAAATTGCTGAGGAAACAGAGCGGTGAATGGTCAGTGCAACAGGAATGTAGTGATAAGTCTTGGGATGATCAGTCGATTGATTCAGTAGATGTCAGTGAGCGTATCTTTCCAACAGGAATACTTTTGAATAAAATGGATAGCTATTCAAAACTGGTTGTAGGTATTTAAACTATTTTAGGTCTTAAATATGATATGGGCATAGAAACCTCTGTAGCCATTTGGCAAGTGCACAACAATTTAAAACGCCAAATGAGGCGTCACTAACTAGGATAAGGCCTGATAAGTTGTCAACCGAACAGGGATGTCAGATCTTCTGAATTTGGCAGAAAACTTATGATTTCTTGCTTTTTCTGCTCGCTTTCTGGGTTTCTGAATTTTGAGATTATTTCTGTTTTTTTTTATTCGTAGTCCTGGTATTTGTCTACATTATCACTTTATAGCAGTTTTACTATATAGTTTACTGGTTTACTGTGTCACCTTTATTTTCGCATTATTATTGGATAATTCATTGTATTTAGAATGATTCAGTAATGTACACTCGCTTCTGTCTAACATTTGTTCGCATTCGCGTCCGACCGAATCCCATTACTATAAATAATATTTTCTAAAGTGAACTAAATTTCAAAGAAAGGTGAAGTTTTACTTATTATTTCGTACGTTTTAGAGTGAATTAGAGTAATGATAGATAATGAATCTGAAGATTCAATTATGATTACAAGTTCACTTGAAGCAGAACAAGAAATTATGGCAGTAACAATTACCACCCAAACGATAAAAACACCAGTTTCTCGTAAATTAAAGAAAAAGAAAGGTGTTCTTAAAAAAGATTGGCTAAATATAAAAGAATATTCATCTGGGTTGCAGAAAATAAAAAATGATGCTTCACCAGCTCGATGTAAAATTTGTTTAAAAACATTTAGTGTTCATCATGAAGGAAAATCAACTGTAAGCAACCATATTTTTCCAATAGAAACCTCAAGATTTAGATCAAAACGTTTGATAATTTTTTCTGCTTTTTTTCTGAATTTACAGAAAATGGATTCTGAATTGGTTCGAATTTTTCAGAATTTCAGTAGGGAAATTCCGATTTCTAACTTTTTGATCTGGCATCCCTGCAATCGAATAGTAATCGAACTCGTACGAATTATTTACCTTCAGTTATCTTTATCTTACTCAACCAAAGAAACCGCTTTAAAGGCATGAAGTTGAGATTTTCAATTAAACCCAGAATAGATAGTATGTGGTCTTATTCACCTGTCAATGTACCCGTATTACCTTCTATATCTACATTATGTATTCATTTCAAATACAATAGACTAGATAATAGTCAGTTCTTCGTTTTATTACGAAAAGTATATAGTTGTCAATGAATCATACTAATTGGACAAAACCACTTAGTAGTGTCAAACTTGAAAGATGAATTCAATTATGGAACTCTCTTTCAATTATTCAACTATTCAGCCGTTGAATAACTCTATCTATCCAGGGGTGGGGTGTGGGTGTGATGACGTTACTGATGCGCTCATAGCCACACTACACTCACACCGACAGCTTGGTGAAGACCAGAATATATGTTCTTTAAGAAGAACAACAACCCATGAAATGTGAGCTTTTATAGTAGACCCTTTTCTTTAGAAAAGAAAAATCTTAATAATACAAAAAAAGCAACAACTCTTATCCAGTATTGATTCTTAAAAAAAGAACTTTGCAATTAGTCTGAATCTTTAAATCAGAAAGAACAGCTCTTCGTAGAAGACAAACAGCAGCTAGATTTGTATAACAATCGATATTTCACCAAAAATTGAACTAAGCTACAATCGAACGTTGAACGAAGGTAGACAAACAGTAAGCAAGAGAAAAAAATCGAACAGCACCATTTATTCTAACATTATATTTTTTTACAACTTTTGTTTCATTTTCGTCTGTATGAAGCAGGGTTGCCAACTGTACCCCATTTCGAGGTACAGTACCCCATTTGGACTTTTTGTACCCCGCAAAAATCTTTACCCCAGGGGTACACGTTTTGTACCGCATTTGAACTTTTCCCTTTACACTATATGTATATCAATCATCTTTCGATATAAATCAATGACTTTTTTGACTTTAACTAGCGTTGTTCTTGTGGAGATAAAAATGTTAATCATATTAGTCGGCTGCCCAAGGAGAGAAAAATTTGTAAAAACGCGTTTAAACGCTCAAAATGGAACCATGGTTGTGAGCCATTAGCGCTCATTAAAAAACCGAAAGAAGCACATTTTATGTTCAAAATTTCTACTTTCAGAGCGTAAAAAAGAGGGGAAATTTTAGTTTTTAGCGTTAAAGCGCACTTTTATTCTATAATGTAAAAACAATGTGTTTTAGCACTCAAAAACTGGAGTTTTCCGCGGGCTTCACGCTCTAAAAATGAAAGTTTTGAATACATAATGCCTTTCTTGTGGGTTTTTAATGAGCGCTAATGGCTCACAATGGTCGTTCCATTTTGAACGTTTAAACGTGTTTTTCCAAATTTTTGTCTGCTTCGGTGGTAATTCAGTCATATGAAGCACTGATGGACACGAAGTCGAAACTCGATATCAACTGAGACAATTGCGGCTGAATGAAAAGTTACGTTGAAGTTGAGTACTAAACTGAAATGTGAAGATTATTATTTATTTGTACAGTTGCAACCAGAAAGGGTCAAACTTGCTAAAAGCAAATAGCAATACCGTCATGAAAAAAAGACGTGCGCCAGTTACTGTGAATACAGAGCGTTTTTTCTAATTAAACATTTTTGCTTTATCTTTTCAACAGAAATATGTTGAAAACAGCTTTAACTGCGAACTCTTTTGTTTGAAAACAAATATTCCAGATCATGTCTTGCACATAGGCAGTTGAATGTGATCTTTCTTTCGCTAAAAATGCTATTACCAGCCGTTTCGTGACGTCAATTTCTTGTCTTGTAAAAAACACTTTGTACCCCACGAGCGTACCCGATTAGGAAAAGAATTGTACCCCATGTGTACCCCATTGGAGACGTTCTGTACCCCATTCGGGACCTTAACAGTTGGCAACCCTGGTATGAAGACTCGAATGTCATACTTCTCTCGTTTTTGAAACAAGAACGAAAAAAATTAATAGGCATTGTAAGTTCAATTTTTCATCCTATTGTTTCCTACGAGCATAGTCACGTGATGAATAAAATAGCAAACGATAAAAACAATTCTACTTCCTACATATGTTGCTGTTACTTAAAATTGCGAATGAATCTCACTGTTATTTGAGATAAAAGAGTGAATTGTTGAATTACAACATATGAAACATTTTATTTTGATTTTTCAATCGATCCAAACGACTCGATGCACATTTATAATCAGAATTATGGAAGCAAATCTATGACAAGATATAGTATTAAGATTTTCGACTAGTTTCACAGACAAATATGTATTTAAAACGATGTCAATACAACATTTGTTTTTGAAACCCACTGCTAGTTGAATAACACACACGATCAATAAGAAATACGGATTATATTTTCAATGTATAATATATCGTTAAAGAATGAATTAAATATATTATCAGATTGAATGTTATACTAATTATTAAGCAAAACCCAACAGAAAATATACTGTAACTAATATATAAAAAGAATAAATTGAAACAGTGATCGAAGTATCCTTAATTTAGGTGAAGATTCAGCGTTTCGAATTGATGGTGTGTATGTTATGCTTGAAGATTTTTCATCGTATCATGACTTAAAGTGTATCTGTTATTATTCAGGATTCACAGTTGATTCATGTGTGACGTCTAAAAAAACACGGAAATAGAATTTATGATCAATAAAGATATGATTAAATATTAACTATGGAATGACACGATATTTTAGATCAAATTGAAAAAATGAATCCAAAAGACCGAAATTCATATCAAGTTTATGATTATGCTGCTAAACATAAATAATAAATATAATAGTTCGATGGTAAACGTCTAAAAGGGAACCTTCCAAAGCCTAAAATTTCAAATTTGATCATCCAATATGACATCTCAAATAAAATTTGATGATGTATTTTTGGTTTGATTTTTGAAATTGTATCTGATCCATGATTCGAATCGATCCACTAATGTATGTATCTAATGCTTCTTGGGTATTCAACTCAGGTACAGCAATCATTGTTCTTCACGCTTTTTTATTTAATTTAACATCAAACATATGATCATCAATATATAATACATTTTTATTAAGGTTTGTAAAAATCTATCGATTTAGTAACATTAACAATAGCTCATCCTTATGAATATAGTTTTCACAAACCAATTCTTTGAGTTTACTCGCATAAGAAAAGAAAGTGTTTTTCTACATTCAAAAATCAAATAAATATTTTACTACTGAAAATAATTGGCTACTTTAAAGAAATTCTAAATTGAAGATAAATAAATAATCGAAAATATGCGTTCATAGTGAAAACTTCGAACCTTTCTGCCTATCATATAGTCAATAGTATTTTGAAGACTTTTTGTGGAATTTAAAATAAAACATCAACTAATACTCAAATAAATTATCTAAAGTTTTTGCTTTATGTTAATCTGCGTATAGAGAACAGAAGTGTAACAGGAAAAAGGCAGTACAGTCTGATATATCTATTTCAAATAATCTGGAATTTCAACGAAGTAAAAGAGTAAATTGTAACTCTTTTACGTTGAATACTTCTCAAAAATGCCATGCAATAAAAGTTTCCAAACTACTTGGAAGGTGTCTAATAAGCATGAATACCATCATCACCTTGTATAACTATTTACTCGGATACAAGTCATGAACAGTAGTTAGAATATTAATTGTTTTAATGTAGGTGATTTATTGAATGTTCATGTTTAATTCATAGCACTACAATAAAATTTTATTCCATCTAATTGTAAACTTCGATGAGAACCTTGTGTTCTGATTTGGAAGTATTTTCATATCGATGATCTAGTTCACGTATTATTTTTATATTTCCTTACTAAGATAAATTACAATTGTACAGCATGATTCACTTATTTTTGGTTGTTTTCGTCAGTTTACTATAGTTTTCTGAAAATGATTACATGCAAGTTTCGCATACTTATATTTTACTCAGAACAAAATTTTTTCTAAGCTGGAGAAGAAAATAAAATCTTACTGCTGAAATTTTCTATGATATCGAATGTATCTGTAAAACCCTATAACTACAATAGATTAAAATTAGATAAATCAATACATTAACTGTTGTTTTATTCAGCTATACATTACTGAGAAATACTCCAATGATTGGATGACTATAATTTATTTGACGAAAATGATCGACTGAACTTTTTCTGAGGAATAGAATGAGCAACAAATGGATGAGTCGATAGAAAAATTCAATAAAATGTGCAAAAAATGTAAATCATCCTGTATCTGCAAGCATAATACAATTTTAAGCCTTCGAACTTGGTAACTGTAGCTCGACTCATAACTATAACCACACATACTAATACAAAAAACAACACAAAAGAGATCGAGAGCTATCAAATGACGTGCTAGTCTGAAGAAGTAAAACATGACAATCAATGAGTGATAATAGTAAAAGAGTGGGGAAAACAAATTCAACGTTTCTTCGAGTTTGTCTTTTCATTGATCATAGATATCAGCAAGTTCAATAATTTGTTTTGCAGAGTAAACTTCTTCTGATTTAAAATTTTTCCATCATTTGTTTCAAATCAATTCCGTTGAATGAAAAAACCACACACACATCAAGAAGATTCACTTCTAGATGCATGACAGGTATGTGATGAGTCTAATCAAAATTTTAGGTGGTGTATCATGAGCATCAAGATGATATCTGACAGAGATTCCAGGACGAACAGATTTGAACTCTTCTTTTTCGTAGTAGTATCGAACAATCACTAGAAAACTAGCTGAATTATTTTCCTATGCGTGCATAAGAGTATCAAATTGATTATCTATCTGAAAAAATCGTAAATGTATTCCAGTAAACATAGAAAGCAACTAAATTAATTCGTATGGTTCAATAGCATGAAAGATTATGAAGTCAATAGTTTGTTCGAATTATCTAAAATCATTAAGTGCGTAGTATCTTGAAGCTTTTAATTTTGCTTATAAATAAATAGGACATGCAGAATATCTGCATAGACACTCTTGCTTTCAACGATACTCTTTTACAATACATTGGCAAAACTGTTGCTTTGTATCAAAGCTTAATCAAAAGAAAGTTCTACAGAATGACATCGGATATATGGCACTGTATATCTCATAAGTAACGAAAATATGTATCTTGTAGTTTTGTTTTGTTGTTGATATGAATGTCTCCCTAGCTGTAAACTAGTGTCTAATATTGAGGAGCATTCATTTATCTTTTGAACATACCATATTGATTCTGCAATACTATTTCTATTGAGATGAGTATTCACCGATGTCTTAAGATGGAAAAGTAGCAACATGGGGAAATTTTACTTGATTGTTTTGTGAGACATTTGCAAGCTGTTGAGCTCCATCGTTATCGATGAATCAAAGAAAAATGATGAGTAAATGCAAATCATCATATGTTTTGGTAACATATCAGCAATGTATTTCGCTCAAAAGAGAAAAAACCTTATTTGAACTAAATATTTTTCGAGAAGATTCTTCGTCTGATTCTTAGCAAACGAATCCAATCCAATAAAATTCAAAAAATTCATTCTAACAATATACTTATTCGAGTAATACTGCGATTATAGAATATTGATATTCTGTTTCGATGGATTTTCAGCATGAAATTTTATTGTATAAAAGAAGAGTTATCTAACCAAAGAAAACATGTTTACCTTTATTTAAGAAAAAAATTCACACAAGAAGAAAATTACATTTTGAAAATTCTTAAATATACAAAGAAAATAGATCTTCACCAAGTCAGCGACGTAGCTAGAACTTTCTGAAGGGGGAGGGGAGGATCAAATATTTTTATTGTACATTAATGCATAATAATTAATTTGTATTGGTATTTGATTACTACCATTTATAATAAGTGGAAATTTTCAGTTATTTTTTTCACGGACAAGCGGGGGGGGGGGGG
>OENM01000286.1:26250-62199 GCA_900239745.1 Rotaria magnacalcarata | reverse complement strand
TCTCCCTAAATATGTCACTGTACCAAGTTGGAACATGAGTCACGCATTAATACTCCAGTAACGTTTTAGTCTTTACTTTTATGGAATTCGTGTTCATTTTTCTAGAGAATCAAATGCTGAATATTTTGAAAACTAGAGAAGATTGTGAGATCGTCATTATTGTTGGTCTATCAGTTCGAACTGTACCTCACTGTATATGCGATTCATCGGATCGCTATCATCTGATTACGAAAAAAATATTCATATAGTTTTCTCTACGAGTAATTAGTCTGTCTGAAAGAGCAAGTTTCGTCATTGACTAGAAAAATACATGCATATCTCTACTATGTTGGTTTGTGCTAGTTCATTTTTGTGTACTCAAAAAGTGAGTACACTACTAAAATCGGTCAGTGTGTCCGGCCGTTTATTCGATAACTCCTCACAATTACATTCGATTGAGCTGAAATTTTGTTCACAGAATTCTCTCATCAATATCTAAGCCGAGTTCGAAGATGAGAAGGATCCATCAAGAAATGGCTGAGTTATCGAAAAAATTGTTATTTTTGATCAGACCATCCCTGAGTGGGATTACAGGGATTTTTCAAAAAAAACGTTTTTCTCAGATTTATCCACAACATATATAAATCGACTCAGTTTTTAACTCTAATTCTGAATCTGATATTAGCTTTGAAAAAAATCGTAGTTTTCTAACGAAACATGGACTGAAAAAGGTCTCAAAATACACAAAAAGTGCATCAAGAAACCAAATTGCCTAGATATGTCTCAGGTGACCAGCAGTTTGGAGGTTTCTCAAATGCCTAGTTTTGTAGCTAGTCAAAAGGACTATCGAAAGGTAAAAACCCGAACTCAATAGCTATTACTATTGATGATTTATTATAAAAAAAATTGCATATCCCTTTCACTTTTTATTATTTACATGTGCAGCCAGAAACAGCAGAAACTTTCAAATAAAAAACTATATTCATATAATTTCCAATTTACATTTGTAACTGTAATTAAGAAACATGAATTCTGTGCTTATGATTCGCATAAAATTTCTCGACAAAATACATCATGTGAACATGTTCGTGGTAAATATTCTAAATCATCTTTCAAATATGAATATGTGCATGAAAAATAATGGGCAATATAATATATATCACCAGAAATGTGCAAATTCCTAAAAAACGTTGCATTCATATAGATTAAAGAGTTGCATAACATACTAATTCAAAATCTAATTCAAAATAATTGACATCTCGACCAAGTATTAAATTAAAAGAACGTGATTTATATTCTAAATGACTTATATGATGACCAACACATTGCAAACCACATGATTCTTTTCGAGCATCAATACCCGAATAAAGAAGAATTTTCATACATAAGTCATATTTTATTTTTACCTTGTTTAATGAGAAATAAATGTGGAAACATCGGATTTAAATCCGAGGTTTTCGCATTCTTTTTCATTACTAGAAAGTTTTTCTTTTCTCAACCATCACTAACTCTCTGTGCTGTTTACTGTAAAAACCTCATGTCTGCTTCATCAAATACCAGTATAGATTTTTTAATGTTGTTTTACAGATAAAAAGACTTTTGTCGAAATCAATTTATATCGCTATTTCGTCTTATTCTCAATTCTTTAAAAAAATTCGACTCGTGCTTCGCATTGCATTTTGTATTCGGGTGAAACTCAAAGTCCACGGTATGAGAAGAACTAATCAAGCAATAATAATTGAAACAACACGATCATGCATAGAACAACCTATTGAATGCGCAGTAATGAAATCGAGTGAAGAACTAATACAAAAAAAAACAGTTTCTCTCAGACGATGCGTTACTTCACTAGCTCGTGTTCAGTTTATTTCATCCACTAAACATCATTTTCCTACTTCTAAGATTCTTAAAACACGTTTGACAAATCTTACCCTTTGTCATTATCTATACAAAAAGCAATAGAATAAATTCAATTACAAGTGAAAGTCACGTATGTTCAATCGATAAATTCAAATAGCAAAAAAGGCTTCGACAATTTTTTCGAATGAAACATAAATAAAGCGAGATCAAAATTTGAATTTTACTCTTTTATAATTTAAAATTATTGCTTTTACCATTCGTTTGAAATAATATACATATTTACGTGACCCAAACACGAAATCAATGGATGGAGTCGTAACAACAAAAATTAAACAAGGACAAAATATTAGTGAAACAAAAGAATTGAAATTAATTGTTTCGTATAGCTGCACATTTGAGTTTGAAACGAACTGTTTTTTCTCATTCTGCTCAAAATGATCTTTCGCCAAAAGTCTATCTGAATGACATTCTTCTATTGATGCAATCAATTTTGTTCTTGATCTTAGACTTACTGAACAATTATGCAGTTATCTATCTTAGAAACTTTGACAGGGTGTCTTCTTTGAAATACATATAAAAACTGAGGTATATATGTAGATGAATATATTTTTGGGAATAATTCCAAAGCGAAACCGTCGAATTTATTTGATACGCAAAGTTTCATGATTGGTAATATGAATTCAACTAAAGTTCATCGGTTCGTCGAATGAATGAATAACTATTGTCTTGCTTCATAAGTAGCAGATACTACAAGAGATTGAAACCTTTTCATCTACGATTTGGCATGTGAGTGCCATTGAAACAAAGAAAACTATAAACTCATGCGAACTATCTTTTCTCTTTATGTCACATACACCTTTAACAGTACGCTGATTAACATTTGATTACATTTTTGTGACCATTCTGATTACGGCTTTACTTTCCAGGGAGAAAAAAAACAGTTTCCTTCATCTTCTGTTTAAAGCAAAAAAATATTTTCTTTTTTGTTAAAAAACCTATTGTGTACGAAATAAAGCTCCCCATATGAGCTGAATGAATCTCAACAAGACAGTGCATTATTTTCTATTTGCAAATGAAAGAAAACTAAAAGAAAGTTTTTATGTTCCTGAAATCTTATTAACGGAGTATTTCACATTGATTTAATCCAACGACGGAAAATATTCCTCGGTAAAAGCATCCTGAAAAATAAAAAATTATTTGGCAAACATCAATCATTTGCATAAACTTTACGCATTCGAAAGCTACTCAATAAATATCAAGAATATTTAATCCTTAACGTTTGAGTCACTTGGAGATTTGAATAACTCGTAAATAATTACTGTAGAAAAACAACTCGTGTTACCTAGGTCTATGTACGAATAAAAAAAAATCTTGAATATTTCTATTTATCATGCACAGGAATAGACTCACAGAAGCAAAAAACAATTCCTAATGATAAGGAATTGAGATCAATAATTTTATATTCTATCGAATAATAAATTTCAAGACTATGTGCCAATTATATCAAAATAATCCGTTCGGCATAATTTGAAATCATATCCTTTTTGTATATTTTAACACTACATCACTCTTGATCTTTCTCACACATTCTCATGCTATATCTATTTCCTTATTATAAAAATAATAAAATTTTGTCGGCAATTGTTCAACATATTTAGAAAAAGAAGAAGCATGATATTGATAGACGTAATTCTTCTGCAACAAAAAAAAATACAAGACAGCGGAACCGGAACAGATATTCAATTCAAAGAGAACATGTATATATAAATGTGTATGATTAAATGTGTGTGTCATCGGTGATATTTCAATTGAGGGTATATATGTATATTTGACACCGAAAAAAAAGTGATGATACTCTTTCACTTGCTCTCTCTGTCTCACCTGATCGTGAATAACAGAGAAAAGTCACATACGACTGTCAATTTTTTTTTTGTTTGATTTATACACACACAAGACCATCACCATATGTCGATAGAAGTACACAAGTGACGCAGTGATTGAGATGCAAATGTAATATGGATGCGCTTGCTTCAGCATTTACACCATAGGGACATTGTGCACGAAGAAGTAACATTTTCATTATAGACTCATCATAAGAAAACAATCACGAGAGAGAGAGAGAGCGTATATGCATCTGATCCAACCATCTGGCCTCCCTTTTGATTAGCTCTATACTACTCACTCTAAATCCTATTCTATACTATCAGATCAGAGAGCGCCGCCATCATTGAACTCTTCCTTCTTGTGTAGTGATCTGTTGACTTTCTTTTCGTGTCACTTGTCTATCAACATAATTGACGTGAATCTTATAAATTCATAGATCATTTATTTTCATTTTATTTTGTTGACAGTATCACACAAAATATAGAGAAAAGAGAAACACTGTGTAAAGTGTGTAACAAGTGAAAAAACTCGAAAAAGAAGAAAAGAAAAAGAAAAGTATTGTTTACAAATGTGTTGGATAATGATATTCATAATATTCTTCTCCGTTTCCATGAGATGATAGTGGTGTACTTGGGCTTTTTATATTATTATTATTATGATGGTGATGATGAGCATTATTATTATTATTATTATTTGATGCTGATGCTGAGACGTTTACTAATGGTGGTGTAACACGTTTTTCTTTTTGTCGTCGATTACAAAACCATACTCGAACAACTTCTTTTTCAAGTTGTAATTGATCAGCTAATTGTGTTATGTCTTGTGCTGTTGGCTTTGGATTTCGACAGAATTGTATTTCAAGTGCTTGTTTAATACTAACTTCAATTGATGTACGCTTTTTTCGTTTACGTCCACTGGCTGCAATTTTCTCCATAGAATTAGTTGTACCTGTTTGTGACTCGGAATCTTCTAGCCATTTGGCTAATAGTGGACGTAATTTACACATATTTTTAAAACTTAATTGTAATGCTTCAAAACGACATATTGTTGTTTGACTAAAAACATTGCCATACAGATTTCCCAATGCCAGGCCAACATCTGCTTGTGTATAACCAAGTTTAATACGTCGTTGTTTAAATTGTTTTGAAAAACGATTCAAATCGTTATTATCCATATGTATCTGGTCATCCTCCTCCTCATTATTATTATTAATATTATTATTTGAACGAGATTGAGCTATATTTATATCATTATCATCAATAATACTACTGCCTTGATTCGATGATGTAGCTGGTGGATTCGAATGAAAAGGATGTTCATGATCGGCTGTTGGAAGAAATTGATGATTGGTCATATAACTTGACGGATGATGATGATAAGTTGAAGGTTGATAATAATTCGAATGATTTGATGCCCAATAATCTTCAATTGATAAAGCATGTTGTTTATGTTGATGATGTTGCATTATAACAGGCCATGCACTAGCAACACTGTTTGGTGGACTTGCTGGCGATGGAGAAATACTTTTGGCATTTGAAAATAAATATGTATTTGTTGGTTTAATATCTGTTTGTTGTAAAATTAAATCATTGGTATGATTTGATGATGAATCGGATGATGCTGGTGGATAGAAAAATGTATTTGGCGCGTCAAGATGATGTTGATGATGAAATGGATGAATATGATGATGAGTATGAATGTGATGATGATGAAGTGCATAAGCTGCTGCAACTGATGATGATGACGGTGATGTTGACATGATTTCGGTAGAAGATCAAAACTATGGCATTAAAAAAGAAAACAATTACGATTTTAAAATAATTCCTTTTCTATGGATGATAGATTTTGTTGCTTGTCTTTAGATGTAACTTAGTATGCTGATTACTTACCATTATTCTATCAATCGAATTAATAATCAGATTTCAATTAGTAGAAACTGAAATCGGTGCTTGAGAAAAAGAAAGAAGGAGAAAGGAGAATGTAACACGACTATGAATCGTTGTATTATTTGAATATCAATATGGGGGTCAGTAGCACTGCTGTTTCGCGTGGATAATAATAATCAGTTTTTAATGCAAATGAAATTCAGATTTGCCGCCGTCCGATGCTTCTTCTGTCAAGGAGTCTTTTTCTTCGCTCTCGTTCTCTCCTTTTTTCTTCTGTGTATGTGTGTGTGTGTGCCCGATGACAAGATAGATTCCTTTTTTTCTTTATATGCCTACGTACTCAACAAGTGAAGAGAGAGAGCAAAAGAAATAAAAAGCGGGTTGGTTGATTCAAGAAGTAGGAACTCGAATTTTTTTGATTGGATAGAGTGATCGGATTTTTTTTCTTCCTCTTTGCTTGCTTTTCGTCGTTACCATTGCGTGATTGATGAATCTAATCGTATGTGTGTACACAAGACATTTCCTGTGTCGCACAACTATCGAACGATTGATCGATTGAAAAGACAAAAAGAAAAAAAATAATAGTAAAATACAAACATACAGCAGATGGTCATATCAGTTGGAGATCGACCATTGCTAATTAGACAAGTCTGGATATACAACTAATAGAATTAAATTAGCTGGAGTTTTTTTTTCTTCTTTTGCCTTGCTAGTCAGGATCAGAGACACGGGAAATTAAGCTAATCGAATTTCCCTTTGTCATTCATTTGATACAGTTAGAGAAAAATAATACGAAAACGTGGATGATGAAATTTATGATTTTATTCGTTTATTATTCGAACAATGCGAATTAGACTAGATAGAGAAAGAGTAGTGTTTAAATTTTTACAATTTTCTAACAGATGGAATTAATTAATGATTGGATCCATGGCGAGTTATTTTCGTATTGTTGGTTGATTTTAATGTAAAACCTTCTTCGGCTCGAATATGTAGTTTTGTATACAAGATGTCTACGCCCGATGCTCTATAGAAAACTTTTTCGTCTTTACTACTTCAATAATCATTTGCTTAATGAAAATTTCAATCTCACACGATACATTTAAGTCAAACATTTTTTGAATCAATATACTTCACACATAAATCTTGAAAATTCATTTGAGTAGACACGATGTGAATGTATCTTAATTACCAAGACACTCTTACTTATCGAAATGAAATAAAAACGAGCTAAAACTAATCCTCTCTCACCTTGAAAAATCTACAACCTTTCAACACCTACATTTCGTTCTCTATCGCAATGGATTTCTGTTGCATTCTTCGACAAACCTATATATATATATATAAAGATATAACTGCATCATTCTTTTTAACAGAAATTTGTCTTTAATGCGGCTTCTTTTCTATTGTTTGATTTTTTTGTCTCTATAGACACCTTGAAATAAAAAAAAATAAAAGAAAAGCATCACGCACATCCACTCGAACAATCAACACTTGGCACTTGCCCACCTTTAAACAAATAGCAATGAATGAGACATAACAATACACAAAATATGTGCGCGTGCCAAGTCACAAGAGACTATTGTTATGAATAAAGAATTTCACTTTCTGAATTAAAAATTCAATGATCAGCAAATAAACATCGAATTCTTATTTCTTGTTTCTCGACTCAAAAGATAGACAAACAGACAAGTGTGTGATCAGTGATCACACAGTTATCGTCTATCTTCTTTAGCATATATGCAAATCATCCTCGCTTCCTGCTCGATGACAGTATGGCATTGACAAAAGGAAAACGAGAGAAAACTTTCTTCGTCCTTTCTTTTTTTGCACAATTTTGCTAATGTTATTCTACACACTTGCCGTATCCATCCATATACATAGATTGTTTGATCATTTTTATTTTTCTAGTCTTCAAAAGAGCGGCATCGATCGTATTTCTATTAGATATCTACACTATAGTTCTCTTTATGGCTCGCACATCTTGTTGACATTTCTAAGTTTAAATTTAGTGAAGCGAACTCTAATCGAATTATAGACACATATTGAATAGCTGCATCAACATACATATGAGAAAAAGAAAATGTATATACGTGTGTGTGTCAATAGGGCTTTCATTTTTTTTTTCAATAAAATAATAACAAATTTTTTTTATTTTTACAGAGAAATTTAATAAAGTATATTATAGAGTATGTGCATTTGGGTTGGTTGTTTTAATTTCTTATTTGCCGATGTGCTCATGTTGAAAGAGAAGAAAAAAAAGCTGCATACCAATGAGTATCGATCGGATTTCGTTTCGTCTTGAGTTGATCATGACAGTAAGACGAAGAGTAAAGTCAAGAATATATATATATATATATATTTAAGCTGCCGACAATATTATCGAAGCATGTGTTGATGAACAAAAAAAAAAGAACATACATACGACAAGACAAGACTATCAATCATTTTCTTGAGAAGCAGATGAGTCCAATCATGAGACCGGATGGAATGGGGGCGGAGTGCACAGATAAAGACGTGACATACATATATAAATGACTTTATCGAAGCAAACTTAGGACTGTTTTTTAATTAGATAGATATGTGCGAAAAGGATATTAACTTTCTTTTAGAAATCGAAAATTCAATTTGCTTTTCGTCTTTTGTATCAATCAATATTACGGATATGTTACACGAATTTTGTTTTCCAATGGTATTTAAGTTAAGTAATGTGAGAAATTTATTTACTCGGCAAAACAAGATCCTATGTATATTCCACTGAACATAGGATAAGTATCCCATTGAACTTGTGCCCACTAATTTCTGCCATCTGACATGATAAATACATTTTATAATTACATTAGCCTTATGATGACAACTAATCAAGTAACAAGAAATAACAAAAAAAAAGGCTTTTCTTTTTTTTTCTCTAAATAATCCATCTGCTTTAATACAAAAGCAATAGATCAATTACAATTGATGGCACTATGACTTTTTTTCCCTTGTTTAACACACGCACGAGTTGTTCCGCAGTTTGAATACATGCGTGTGTCAGTGAACATGAACTATTAGAATAAGTGGCAAGTGGTTGTCAATACTAATGGAACGAGACCCATTTACTAGTCATTCGTTAGCACATCTCATCGTTTATGAGGCGTGTCAAATTACTCACTTCGAACTGTCAGCACGCATTATTACTACCACCAGAGGGCGCCACTTCACGATATATCGGTAATACCATCAAGTATTGCATAAAATAATAGTAGTGTTACGTTCTGTAGGTGCACTTCACAAATGAGTTGACGAAATTCGATACATCGAGCTTGTCTAAAAATAGACTTGATATATTTGTGAAGCGAAACTTTTTTATGATCATGTAATCTTGAATAAAAGTCGAATTGTAGTAAAGTATGATTTTGAGAACCATAATTTCATTGTAGACGATTGTAAAGTTTGCATTTTCTAAACGAATATACAATCGAAAAATACAAAAAAGAAATATTTTGTTGTTTACTTCAGTTAATAATTGATGTACAACGGAAAAAAACGCTTCAAGGAATCTTCTAACTGATTGTGTTGAAGAGCCCTCGATATCCGCTACGGAAATTTTACATTAATAACTGAATTAAACTTAATCTTCTTTAATTTGTATGAGTTTGAAAGATTATTTTTGGAAGATATAAGAATAAGATCGATCTCCATCGATTTCAAGGTACGGAATAGGCAGTATCCTGATGAATGTTTAATTAGTTAATTTTTGGAAAACACCTTCACTACACGGCGTTGAATATTGATTAAATAACTGAAAATATTCATTCAGTAACGAACCTGACCGAGCACAGACAAAGAAAATACTGTTTCAGATAATCCGCTGAAATTCTTTATTAGTTTTAATAATTATTAACATATTCTATACGCATGAATCTCTTGAAAAGCTCGAATTATAAAATCTATTTTTACTTCATTAATATTGTGTTCAAAAAAAAAATCCGATTTGCAATGTTTACATATTTTTCTTGCGTGACTGGGACACTTTTATTCCCTTGTGGTTACGAGAAAAACCAATGATACTTGACAAAAAGCTCAAAATCTACTCATAATAAAAAGTCTTTCTTTTCGATTATATATTATTCGAATTTATTTTCATTTGACAAGAACTTATTCTTAATTTTCTCTTGTTCACTGATCATCAATTAGCATAACTTAAAGTATACTTCAACTAATTACCATTAATTCGAATGCAAAAAAAACAAAAAAGCCTCATGACTGATCAATCTTTGGTAGAACAACAATGCATACAATTTACTTATTAGGCTAGACTATGGGACATGATGGATTTGCCGATCTGATATTAAATAACGATAGGTAGCAGAAATTCAAAAAGATAATTTCTCTTCAGACCTAAGCATAGCTCTCTTCGTCTGAGTTTTTCCTTTATTAATATCAGAAATGAACTCAAAATCCGAAAAGCAATGACATTGAAATATCATCACATATTTTCTTGCTACGCGGAAAACTTTCGCCATTTATTGATCGCGAGAGAATAAAAAAAATAACACTAAATTATGGGCGTAAAAATTCATAAATTTTCAATATTATTATATTTCGAAAAGTAATTGTTTAAAATTAACATAGATCAACTTTTAAAAATGTTGATCAATAGACACGTAAGTCGCTGTCTAGAGAAATTTTATGTACATATTTACTAGAACTATCGAATGTCGAAATCTTCATTTAACTTTTTCATAGGAGAATACCAAGTATATCTGTATTCTATGAAGTCTATATTAAAAAACTATCTATTTCAACTTTATAATTAATAATAAACGTACCGATAAGAGAGCAATTCCAAAAGTATTCGATATCAAATTTCTTTTGAATATCATAAAAAAAATCAATTTCTCGCGTAACAAAAAGTTCTTTATGCATCTTACCTTAAATATTCGTCAATTGACGAAAAGCTAACAGTAAATAGAAGAATCCTATTCTTGTTCCTCTTCAGCTTTCGTATTGCTTTTGTTGAGAAAACTCGAGAAAGTGACGACGTAAAAAGCAGGGAAGAGGGAGAGAGAGATGCAAAGAGAGGAATTATTATAAACTGAATGCAATAAAATGAATATACATACCATTTGCATACATAACGGGGAGCGCGGACACGAGCTCCTGTTCGCGTCGCAACGATGAAGAGATGCGAGCATGTTACGTTCACGGCGCGAGAAAAAAAAAGAATTTTGGAGATGGTGGCTAATGAGATCAAACTCGAATTTGAATATATATATATATGTATATATATTTGCATTCTCATCTTATTTCATTACCTACACTAGTGTATAAAATAATATATATATATATCATAGAAAGAGGAGTTGTATATAGAGATAAAAAGATAATGATTTAATCTTTGTCATTCTCATTATTTTCGTTCAAAAAGAGTTAAACTGTTATCAAATAAAACAAAAAACCTAACTTAAAAAAGTTCAAAAAATAGCATATCGGAAAGTTTGTCTTTTTCTGAATGGAAAATAAATGAGCTTTAGATTTAAAAAAAAGTCACAGGTGGAACTACCTGTTAGATTACAAAACAAAAATGCTTACCATATCTGATGATTGTAATTGTTGTTAGTGGCAAGTCATATAGGATGTGTCACTTTCTCGACTTGTTTCTTTCTTTTTTCTTTCTCTAATTGATTATGCATACACCATCTCTTCTTCGCTCTCTCTCTTGTCGTCATCATCACATTATATGACCTCGTACTGATTTTTTATTCATGTAAATTTTTTCTCTTGTTCGCTTCATTTATGTACGACATCCATATATTCTATGTTGATTTGATCATCATCATCATAATTAAAATACGTATAGAAAGATATTCTCGATTATCGCGCGTATCACATCGAAAATTTCACATATCGAATAAGTATTCAAAATTGAATATTTACAGAAGAAAGAGAAGAGAGATTAGAATAATTATTTTTCACAAAAAGAAAGAGAAGAACAGAAAAGCATGAATGATCCTTCTCTTCTTAAATGTTAATTTCAACAACAGAATATTAAAATACATCAAATAGAATTCTACTGATTTTATTAGTATTGCACAATCGATTACCTGCCCCAAGATGTTAATCCATTTTTTTTAAAGATCTCATTAAACGAAAGTTGCGCGTCAAATTTCATCGTCGGGATATAAACGTTCATGTCTTTCGCAAAGCGAAATGTTTACACTATCATTACACTGTTTTCAAATTATTATTTTGGTTGAATAGAAAAACTGTAAGTACTATAGATTCTTTCTTATGTAGCATTTAAATTGCAGAGTTGCTCGTGAATAGGCTTGATGATTTCCGGAAGGATGGAATGATTGTAGAAGGAAGATATTTTCAAGTTTTCCAAATTAATTAACTCATTCTTCCATTATTTATTTAAATTGTTCAATAGAGGAAAAGATCAATTCGTTCATTTCCTCGTTGACTACTATTCTCATTCTGTAATGTCAGTCGATGTTCTAAAGAAATTTACAAGCATGCAAGAGAAACTTTCAAGATAGATGCCAACATTTCAGCAATCGAATTATTCAACAAAGAAAAAATGAAATTCAAAAAACTATTCAAACAATTATTATCGAATAGAAAAGGTAAAGTGTAATTATACGTTAATTCAAACGTAAACTATTCATGAATGTGGTCGAGCTATTTCAAAAGGATGGTTCCCTTTGCAAGATTTTCTCAGAAAGTTTTCAGTGTATATAGATCTCGATGAGTAGGAAATGCCAAGGTTACAAGTCGCTCGATTTCCTTAGTTGCAATACGCTTGATTAAGCCGACGATTGTTTATGGGTATCAAACATTATTTGAAGTGTCCAATTTTTCTTGTATTCTTTGTGTATCGCCTTCCATTCAAAATAATGAAAGAAAAACTACAAGTCGAAATTTCGATGCTTTTCAGGTGACCGATCAATTCATCGCGCTCGATTCGTCGCCATTATATACATTTGTAAGTAAGAAAGAAAGGAAGAGATAGTCTAAGAAGCATAACACTAATTGAATTAAGTAATTTAACATAACTTGTTACTGAGTTTATCACTAATCAAGAATCCCTCGTACAAAGAGTTCAGGCTAACAAAAAAAGGCAATTTCTTCTAAAGGATTTGGTATAGAATGAAATTATCATGTTTTTTAAAATCGTGAAATGGCTCTTTAGAGTTCTGATTACCATAAAAAAATAAAATTGACTAAGAGATATCCTAACTCCTTAAATATTATACATTAATCGAAAGGCTTTTGCTGAAAAAATTGTCGAAAAACGACATCATGAATGAGAAAAATCGTTCTAAATTTTATTGTTATCGAAACCTATCATTAATTTAAAAAAATTTAGCACGTGAACAGCTCGATCTAAACTAAGTGAAAACTCAATGTCATATGTAGGTGAAGATCCACCATAGGAGAGAACTTTAAGACTTTCGATTTATCATCATGATTTCCAGTGATTGAAGTCTCCTCAACTTTTATTCAAGTGATTCTTGATTAGTGATAAACTCAGTAACAAATTATGTTAAATTACTTAATTCAATTAGTGTTATGCTTCTTAGACTATCTCTCCCTTTCTTACTTACAAATGTATATAATGGCGACGAATTGACATAGTGCCGCTTTTCAACGAAAATATCAAGAATAATTCAATTTTCGCGTAGATTGATGCCAAACAATTTTTTCGAGTTGATTTGAAAATTCTCGTCCTAAACCCTCAAGATTTAATCGTAACAATACAGTTTGCTTGTAACATTAATCATTTGCACTTACTGACGTTATCATTTTTCATCATGAGTTAGGAAAAAAAGGGCGCTATTAAATATAATGAATCGATGCGATTGTTTAACCGCACTATGCGGTTGTATACTTGGTATATTAGCTTTCAGTTTTGCTTGCACAGCTTTATCGTCGCGTAATTGGGAAATCGAAACTCATGTCGATTATTTTCGATCATCATCTAAATACAATCAACTTCATTTATCACGTATTATGAGTATTTTTAGTCTTATTTTTACATTTATCGGTATACTTGCATCATCGTATATGATTATAAAGTAAAACGAAAGCATGCTTTTATTTCCGCCTTCGAAATTTTACTATTTTTCTAGACATTTTTCGAAATATTGGAATTTAATAGCGCCCGGAGCTTATCTTCTTGCATCTTTTACTCTTCTTTTAGCTATGCGTGAGGCTTCTCGATTGATACATCATAACGGTTGGCCATCGCATATCTATGAAACAGCATTTTGTTTACTTCTACTAGCGACACAAGTTATGGTTGCACTTTCAGGGAAACTTATTTTTTCCTCTAAATAATTATAGAATATTTATTCATTTTTATCTAAACATGTGTACATATATATATATACATGTATAAATATTAATAAAATTCATCTTCTTCTGTTGTATTTCGACAAACACATACGGCCATAATTAATGCAGTTAACTAAAAACAAAACACAATTAAATAAATTTGATCGAAAAATCTAAATATTTATTTTTACTTCAAGTAAAGCAATGCCAACTCCAACCGTTACAATTAATTTTGAATAAAGTTGTATATTGTCATTTATGATTTGAAAACAGCCTAATCGATATGAATCAGATTCAGTGCAAATACCATTCGATAGAATATTGCAACAGGATGATGGAAGACGATTACCATATATTTTATAATCAGTGTTATCATGAAAATCAGATGAACCATGAATACCACAACATGAAAACTAGATAAATATTTAAAAAAAAGAAAATTAAAATTTTGAAAGAAAACCGCAACGATTCTATGTCACATACTTGTTTCTGAACAGTGTCCAAATCGTATTCAAATCTTTGTGGAACGGTATAGTTATATGTTGAAAGACGACTTTTTAATGTATTTGGTAAACTTCTATCCCATTCATCACCTAATACTACTGTATACATTGCTACAGCAAGTTCTCCACCCATGACAAGTATAATGAAAAAGACATACTAATCAAAGAAATCATCGGATTTTTTGTCTTTTTGCTAAGTCAAAACATTTCTCATTTAAAATAACTTACAAGTCCAAGTAAAAGTCGAGATTCTCGTACGGAACCACAGCATCCAAGTAAACCCACAATAAACACAAGTGCACCAACACCAATTAATACGTAGCCAACATTATGAAACGATGGTACAAGTTGTGAATCATAAGATAATAGTGCAAATAGTTCATGTAGATCACGTTTATATAAAACAAGAATTCCACAACTAAGAAAAGCACCACCAGTTAACTAAATGTAAACGACAGCGATCGATAAATAGTAAAAATAAATAAATAATAATAATTCAATAGCTTACCCATATAAGTAAATTAAAAAATAGAAGAATGTATTTCGCACATAAACAGCAGGCCATCGTTATTAATTGAATTGAATTAGTAGAAATATCAAAGAACGATGACCAACTGTCGCAAATGTCAAGTGTAGATGGCGAACGGTTGGTGAAACCGAGCAGTATGTTGCTCTTCGTCGTACTCTCTCTCTCTTGTAGTGCAATTAGAACGAACACTGCTACTATTGTTCGCTCACCTTGGACGATGATTCGGCCTATAGAGATAAGAAAAAAGGAACAACAACAGCAGTAACAGCAACAGCGAGGAAACGATGTAATTCATTCCTTTTCTTTTTTTCTCGTTGTTCTTCTTCTCTATTCTCTTTGTATTTTTTCAAGCTAAATCGTTGTACATATTGAGTCTTAGTTCTGCTGACCAATTAACAAAATAAGGACAACACTTCATATGGATTAACCAAGAGAAAAACCAATGATCCCTTCCGTTAAGGATTGTGGAGAAAGCAAAAAAAAATAACCAAAAGACGACACTGAATTCTTTCCGTCTTTACAACGGAAATAATCAATGTCTGAAATCTTTGTGATATCTTATTATTAATTAAATGATAGGAAGAGTAATTAACGATTGAATCATGATTTACTTTCATTCGATGGCGAAGAAGAGATGAATAAATAAATACATGAGAATGAACGTCTGCTGTTTATTAAGATAAGCATTCGTTTTATTTATTTAATAAAGGCCAGTATGTCAGTAGATGTGATTCTATGAAAATATCAAGTATTGTGCTCGTCATCAACAATGATCATCAATAGAGATAGTGCTTGTGTTTTTTTTTCTTTGTGAGAAAGAAAATAGTTTTATTGCGAAAGTCAAAGTTGAATTTTATATCGGATCTTAGTTTTTTCTTTGCAGAAGAAATAGGCGAACTTTATTGAAGAATTAATTATCGTAAAATCTGAAGTATGCGAATTTTAGTTTATAGATTAACTATTTCGATCAAAAAGATAGCTAATCCAACATATGTTTAATAAGTCTATGAGAAAGAGAGAAGAAAAGACTGTTGAGATTTAGGTTAGTAACTCAATCTTGTTTTTCTTTATTGATTTTGAGATATACTACAATGGGAGTATGCCAACTATTAGTAGTCAAACAAACGAACGCCTACGAACATAAGCATGCATTTAGTGTACATGAAAAAACAATGATTATGAATACATATTGATTTCATAATAATTGAACATAGAATAGTAAGTGGTGAAAACACAACGGAACAGTTCACTCTGGGTTTTTTTTGCGAGTTTGAAGATTCGAGGTATTTGGATTGGATCTTGAAGTAATCATCAGTCAGAATGGTTTTAGACTAATGATCAGTTATTTTCAATTAGATCGCAACTTCGCACATAAATTTTCAGAGAGCAAAATCATCTTCTATGTCAAATTGTATCGAGGTAATAAGAGACTCTTATTTTATCCTTATTTGAAGGAATCAAAAGCAATAGAACGTTTTGAACAAATGTTACAAAGCTGTATCGTAGTGTAAAGAATGATAATTTTTCGAGCTCAGAGATCAAAGAAATCATGAATTATCAATTGGTTTCTCCTGAAAAAACTACCATTGAATCGTATCCAAGTTTAAAACTAGCTAGAGGCTAAAAATCAAGTCGGAGGTGATGACATCAATATAGTGATGTGTATTAAAACAAATTCCGACCGATATCATGTATTTCGATATAGAAAAATTTCACATCTTCCATCTAATTCCACTAAATAGATATATTCTATTATTAGTCAGTCATAGTATTTTGAACAACTACTATAAAAGTAGTCGTCAACTGTCTAATTGTCGAAATCTCCGCATTAACATCTACTATTTCGTTCCTACTTTTCTCTATTATTGAAAGGATATTCACGTGTTGAACATGAAATCATTCGTACGTATACGTTCAGAACGGCGAATTCTATGATAATTTACTACTGTTTATTTAAACACGATGGGACGTTGGATTACATCGCCGCTGGAAGCGGTTGCTCCACAAGTTATTAATCTAGTCTGCTGTAGGTTTTACATCGATAGTGTCTTATCATCAATGCTTGAATTTGATAGTGCAACAAAAGTGTGAGTAACGATAAGACATGTGCTATTCTTGTTTGTATCAGAGGAAGAATATCGAGCCAACTTTCAGCTATTAAAAAGTGTTCGAATCTATTCAAAATACAGATTCTGTTCTGGTTATTATTCTGAACCATAGTCACCTTTGATTCAATTTGTCTAGTCTATTGGCGACTAGATCACTTTATAATGTGTATTTTCATCGACTTCGTTCGGATTACTACGTAGTAAGAGGTTCTTCAATTTTTTATTCTTGCTATTCAGTACAATTCATTTGTCTGTGATGTAAATTGTCAATGATCAAATCCAGAAGATCAAACTTCGTTAGAAAAGATTCAAAAATCGATACAAGTCCAATTGTTTTCAAGATCTGTTGTTCTACTAAATATAACAGTAGTATTAATATAGTTTAGACATCGATAAATTCTTTCATTGCATCCCACTATCATCTATAGAAGCCATCTAGACTTTCATCAATTTTGTTTTTCATTTTTTTTCTTTTGTTATTCTCGTTGTTGATCATTTTTATTATTATATTGTTTTGTTTTTATAGTTCTTTGTGTCTGACATGAACTAATTACTACCCTGAATTTGATGATCTCCGCTTTGAAATTATTCTAATAGCAATGTTTGATTTAGATAAGATAACACAACGATGCAATATCAAAAAATTGGAGAGAGTGATATTGAAATATCTCGCATCATTCTTGGTTGCGGTTCTTTTGGTGGTATTGGATCGGCTCCTGAGTTTTTCAATCAAGGAGAAAATGAAGAACAAGCACATGAGATCCTTGATGCTGCGATTCGTCTTGGCATAACAACGTTGGATACGGCCGATGCTTACGGTGGTGGCAGAAGTGAATTATATATTGGAAGTTGGCTAAAAAAAATATGATGAATCACTTCGAAATAGGTTAGTGTTGAGTTCAAAAACTTATAATCCAATGTTTATTGGCGATAGTAAGGGATTATCGACAGCAAGAATATCGGAGAAAATTGAAGGCACATTAAACCGTTTGGGAGTAAAGCAATTAGATATGTATTTATCTCATGAAATGGACACAGAAACATCACTGGAAGAAACACTTAAATGTTTTCATGAATTACAAGAAAGTGGGAAAATACGTGCATATGGAGCATCAAATATCAGTGATGAACAATTAGAAAATAGTATATCGATTTGTGGTAATCTTGGTTTAAGTAGATATGAATGGGTACAAAATTCAATGTCGCTACTAAGCTATAGAGAAGCCGAAAACATGTTGTCATTGTGTTCTAAACATGGCTTGGGTTTCACTCCGTATAGTCCATTGGCCGGCGGATGGTTAACGGGCAAATACCAAAGAGGTCTCAAATACGAACAGGGCTCTCGGATGACACTACGACCAGAACCATATCAAATTTATGTTGAACATCAAGATAGTATATTTGATGGTTTAGATGCCATGAAAAAAATCAGTAGCGACCGATTCGGTAATATAAGCATTGCTGGTTTAAGTTTAGCTTGGTTACTAAGTGATCCTCGAATTACAGGAATAGTTGTTGGACCGCGAAAGCCAGAACACTTGGAACCTGTACGTGAGGCATTAAATGTACGTCTTAATGAAACGGATAGAATCGACTTAGCTAATTTATTTCCAGTATTGTAAACAAATACTGTCTTGTATACTTTATGATTTTTTTCTTTGTAATTCGTTTGAAATTTTATTGACCTAATATTTACAAACAAATTGATTATATACCTTTTTAACAAAAAGCTCCAAATTAATATATCGATATTTATTTACAGTAATATTTTTTAGCAACTCGAGAGAGCAAATATCTTAGATCAAAACAAAGATTAACGTCGATATAAACACAATAAATTCAGTAACCTATTGGATTACATCAAATAAACAACAAGAAAAAAATGAAGGCAACTACTGATATAAGCCTATGTAATGATCTGCTGTGCACACAACTGTGTTTATCATCTACTGGTTGTCTTTTGCGACGACTATGGATTCACAGTGTCATACTCAAAACATCAAAACAGATTATCACTCGCATAATATAAATGAAATATCTTTTCCTTTGCGACCAGATTCATTCCTTTCTATTTCAACTTATTATCACATTGGATTTAACAAAATATTTACATTTTAAGCATTAGTTCTGTTTTTTGTCCTAATATATCATCGATTCATATACTTTTCATTGATCTCTCCCATCATATATGTTAATATCTTATATTGTTTCCTTTAGAATCTGTGTTTTGAAAGATAGAAAATGAGANACACTGCAATGTTATACATCGATTGGAGCTCATCCAAAGTTAACTATCGATGAATTCTTCAATGCTACTAGTTTTCAGTCAGTGAGTCTCTCTCCAAATGGTCGACATCTATTGGTATACACTAGAAAACCGGCATGGGACTCCAACTCATATGACAACAGTTTATGGCTCTATGAAACTGATGGATCGAAGAAAGAATTAATCACTACACAATACGCTGTATTTATGGAACCGAAATGGTCACCCAGTGGAGATTGGTTCTTCTACTATGGTAATGATAAAGTTACGACTAATTCAACAGATGAACGTGATCGTTATCGACATTCAAGCAACACCATCTACTTTGACATGGTCAGATTATGATTCATCGCTTTACTTTGCTGCACAATCAACAGAATCTACGGAAGACGCTGATCGTTTGTATGAAGCCGAATGGAAAGATATTATTGAATATCGACGACGTACACCTAATTATGGTAGTGTTATTCAACGAATTGATATCAAACGAAAACATGGAAAATTATCTGTGAAAATCCACTGTATCAAGCATCTTGATTTTATCGTCACTGAACTATTATTTGTTCCATCTGAACATAAAATTGTTTGCATCTCTTATTCAGCGACAGTTGAAAAATGATCTGAAATTGAACTTTACGCGAAAGATTTGCGCGGCAGTTCATCATTAATAAGATTGACGAACAATCAACTCCTCGAAAATAGTCTAAAACTATCGGCAGATGGTAAACATGTTTTTTTTTCAAGTTTATCCAGTTAAATTGAACAATGAAAATTTCTTAAGTGTGCAAGGGAGACTTTACTCGATTGATTTAACAAATGGACAGATTGAACAATGGGGGAAAAGGTTTCCAAGGATCCGTTCGAGATTATACTATTCGGTCTGAAAGTGGTGTTTGTATACTGGGACAGTTAGGAACTAATGTGCATGTCTACACTCAACTATGAGTATTGGAAAATGTTTGTCTGTTATCTGGGTGGCACAGATCGTATCAATTGATCTCATCGTCAAAGTCAAAGCAATATTCATCGGTTGCTTTTCTATATTCCTCGTTCGATCGTCCAGAGAAAGTATATTTTACTACACATATCGATGAACTTCCTTGGGCAAAGCCATTTACTCATGAAAATCAGTTGTTAGTAACACGAAGGTTACCACGTGTTAAATTGTACAGATGGATCAATCCTAAGGATAATCGTATGATCGAAGGCATTCTACATTATCCACCAGGAAAATTCGGACACAAAAACCTACCACTGTTCATTCTTATCCATGGTGGCCCATCTGATGCAAGTTTGAATCAGCTGCAAACAAGTTTTTAAACGTGGGCTCCGCTAGCTGCTGCAGAGGGTTGGCTAGTACTCGAACCTGACTATCGAGGTTCAACGGGCGATGGTGATCAGTTTCTCAATGATATTTCTGGTCAACTATTATCTCGACCACGAAGTGATATTCGTGCTGGTGTTGATAGCCTTGTTAATGATGGCATTGCTGATTCTACTAGACTGGATATTGGAGGCTATAGTTTCGGTGGAGCGTTGACCAATTGGTTAATTACACAAACAATATGTTTCAATGGTGCTCTATCACGTGCAGGAGCAGTGCAACAAATCTTCATGTGGGGTACCACAGATCTTCCTGCATTTGGTATTCCATTGATGTGTGGATTGCCATGGGACGTACCAGAAATCTATGAAAAAGAATCGATTATGAATAATTTGAATACAGCAAAAACACCTACACTCATTGGCACTGGCACAAATGATATTCGTGTTCCTGCTGATCAAAGCTATATGTTCGAACGTGGCTTAACTTATTTAGGAGTGTCTGTGAAATTATTAGTATTTCTTGATGAAGGTCATACGCATAGTAATAATCCTTGGCATGGCAAAATGAAAGCTCGAGAAGAGCTTAAATGGCTTGCAAAATACGCTCATCTACCTCCACTTAAGACAGAAGATCTCGTTTAGATTTGATGAAAAACGGTTTTTGTTCTCCCATAGTTTTCAGTAGACTTTTAATGACAATTTATCTGTAAGCACATTACAGAAAAATAAAGCATAAATAATGTAATCATTAATATTGCATGTGGGGAATTGTTCATATGACCATTGGATATAACATGTCCATATTTTGTTTAGAAATTTCTTAAGCCAGTCTCAATCCGAGACTCCCGGAGCCAGGACTGTGACGAAAATAAAATGTGGTTTGACGAAGAAGAAGTAGCCAAGATTTCCATACTATGGTGTACAAGTGCAGTTTATAAAACTTAATCGCAATGATATGAAAAGTAAAGAAAAAACCACGAGTATTGCAGTAGTGTTTTTAATGTAAAACGGAGAAATTCTCCAGTGTATTTCTATAAATAGAGACCGACAATGAAAAATCTGTGATCTACGCGGCCAACCAGGCAGCCACAGTATGTATATACTCGATGTTTATGTAAACGCTGATTATTTGGGTTTTGTGTACAGAAATTTGTACATACACCAATTTTATACAGAGTTGCTCTACCAAGAAACAACGACCGCACTTATATTAGGTCACAACGCAGATTAAGCTTGACAAAACGAAAACTATTTCAATAATCTACTACATAATATCCCAATGAACAACAACAAAAAAACGTTAACATAGCTCCTCAGATAAGCCAATACAATGTGTAATATGCACGTATCTGTGGTTATCATTTATTGATTGTCTTTTGCGGTGACTATCGATCGGCTTAGTCTTATATAACGAGACCAATATATGTCTTTGTCATCGCATTTATTCTGGTTTTATGTCATCTAAATGTCACATTGGATTTAACGAGATATTTACGTTCTTAAGTCGAGTTTTTCTCGTCATACACGTGCATTCTGTATACTCTTCATTGATCTCTCACAACATATGTTAATTTCACACTGCCAATTATCTTGTTTCTCTTAGAATCTGTGTTTTGAAAGATAGAAAATGAGAGTATATTTATTCGTCATTTTCACACTGCAATGTTATACATCGATTGGAGCTCATCCAAAGTTAACTATCGATGAATTCTTCAATGCTACTAGTTTTCAGTCAGTGAGTCTCTCTCCAAATGGTCGACATCTATTGGTATACACTAGAAAACCGGCATGGGACTCCAACTCATATGACAACAGTTTATGGCTCTATGAAACTGATGGATCGAAGAAAGAATTAATCACTACACAATACGCTGTATTTATGGAACCGAAATGGTCACCCAGTGGAGATTGGTTCTTCTACTATGGTAATGATAAAGTTACGNATTGATATTGGCAAAGCAACTCCATCTGCTTTGACATGGTCCGACAGTGATTCATCGCTTTACTTTGCTGCACAATCAACAGAATCAACAGAAGATGCTGATCGTTTGTATGAAGCTGAATGGAAAGATGTTATTCAATATCGACGACGTAAGCCTAATTATGGTAGTGTTATTCAACGTATTGATATCAAACGAAAACATGGAAAATTATCTGTGAAAATCCACTGTATCAAGCATCTTGATTTTATCGTCACTGAACTATTATTTGTTGCATCTGAACATAAAATTGTTTGCATCTCTTATTCACCGATAATTGAAACTTTATCTGAAATTGAGCTTTACGCAATAGATTTTCTCAATACTTAATCGTTAATAAGACTGACCAACAGCAAACTTTTTGAATACAATCTTAAATTATCAACTGACGGTAAACATGTTTTCTTTCTCGTTTATCCAGTTAGATTAAACAATGAAAATTTCTTAAGTGTGCAAGGGAGACTTTACTCGATTGATTTAACAAATGGACAAATTGAACAATGGGGGAAAGGTTTCCAAGGATCCGTTCGAGATTATACTATTCGATCTGAAGGTGGCGTTTTTATACTGGGACAGTTAGGAACTAATGTGCACGTCTACACTCAACTATCAGTATTGGAAAATGTTTGTTTGTTATCTGGGTGGCACGGATCGTATCGATCGATCTCATCGTCAAAATCAAAGCAATATTCGTCAGTTGCTGTTACGTATTCCTCTTTTGAACAACCTGAAGAAGTATATTTTACTAAACATATCGATGAGCTTCCTTGGGCAAAACCACTAACTCATGAAAACCAACTCTTGTCAACAAGAGATTTACCACGTACTAAGTTGTACAGATGGAGCAATCCTGAGGATAATCGAACGATCGAAGGTATTTTACATTATCCACCAGGAAAATTCGAACATAAAAATTTACCTCTGTTTGTTCTCATGCATGGTGGTCCAACTGGTGCAAGTTTGAATCAGCTGCAACCCAGTTTTGATACCTGGGCTCCGCTAGCTGCTACGGAAGGTTGGCTAGTACTCGAACCTAACTTTCGAGGGTCAACCGGTTATGGTGATAAGTTTATTGATGAAGTTCTATGTGAAATGTTATCTAGGACAGGAAAAGATATTCTTACTGGTGTCAATAGCCTTGTAAACGATGGTATTGTTGATCCGACTCGACTTAACATTGGTGGCTATAGTTTCGGAGGATTTCTAACGAATTGGTTGATTACGCAAACGACACTTTTTAGTGCTGCTGTATCCGGTGCTGGGGCATCGGAACTTGTTTCTATGTGGGGTACCACGGATTTCCCTACATATGGTGCTTCGTTTATGTGTGGATTCCCATGGGAAGTACCAGAAATCTATAAAAAAGAATCAGCTATGAATAATTTGAATAAAGCACAAACACCTATACTTATTACTACTGGTGCAAAGGAAACTCGTGTTCCTGCTGATCAAAGCTATATGTTAGAACGTGGCTTAACTTATTTAGGAGTACCTGTGAAATTATTACTTTTTCCTGATGAAGGCCATGCATTTAGCAGTAATCCGTGGCATGGCAAAATTAAAGTTCGAGAAGAGCTTAAATGGCTTGCACAGTATGATCATCTACGTTCAGTTGGGGCAGAAGATGTGCTTTAAATTTGATGAAAGCGTTTGCTTTTGTTTCCGCAAAGTGTTCGATAGTCTTGTCGTATCTATTTCTTTTGCGCGTAAAGTATCATAAAATAAAGCGTAAATCAAATCTTATTAACGTGTCTATGGAATTGTTCAAATGATCATTCCATAAGATATTTCTATGTTCCGTGTAAGACTTTTGTTTTTTCTTTGGAAGATGATGTACTTGATTTACTGTTTACTGTTCCAGCGAAGAGGAAGGAAGCGTGAATTTCGTACCTTAGAGTACAAGTATATTTCGTCGAGGTAAGTCTCAATATCTCTGGAAGCAAAGGAATGAGAATACGAGTATTAAAGAAGTATTATAAATGTAAAGAGGAGATATTCTCTGGTATCTTTCTCTAAATAAAGATAGATAATGCAAAAACGTATGATCAACGGGATCAAACAGGTAGTCCCGCACGTATATATAATTGATATTTACACCAAAATTGATTATTTACGATTTAGATACAGAAATCTGTTAATACATGAATATTTATATAAAGAAACGCTCTATCAAGGAACAGCGACTCCACTTATATTAGATCATAACATAGATTAAGTTTCACAAAACGAAAAATATTTCAATAATCTCTTTGATAATATCACATAAACAACAAGCAAAAGTTAACATAGCTACTCACATAAGCCAATGCAAATGTGTAATATCCACACACCTGTGTTTACCATCTACCGGTTGTCTTTTGTGGCGATTATCGATCGGCATAGGCTTATATAACACGAAGAATATAGTTCTTTGCCACCAGATGCATCCGTTTCTATTTCCATTTATTATCACATTGGATTTAACGAAATATTTACATTTTAAGCATTAGTTTTTTTTTGTCCTAATATATCATCGATTCATATACTTTTCATTGATCTCTCCCATCATATATGTTAATTTCTTATATTATTTCCTTTAGAATCTGTGTTTTGAAAGATAGAAAATGAGAGTATATTTATTCGTCATTTTCACACTGCAATGTTATACATCGATTGGAGCTCATCCAAAGTTAACTATCGATGAATTCTTCAATGCTACTAGTTTTCAGTCAGTGAGTCTCTCTCCAAATGGTCGACATCTATTGGTATACACTAGAAAACCGGCATGGGACTCCAACTCATATGACAACAGTTTATGGCTCTATGAAACTGATGGATCGAAGAAAGAATTAATCACTACACAATACGCTGTATTTATGGAACCGAAATGGTCACCCAGTGGAGATTGGTTCTTCTACTATGGTAATGATAAAGTTACGGCTAATTCAACAGATGATCGTGAACTTTATCGACATGCAGGCAATAAAGATTCGAAAAGTCAGCAACAGATACATCTCTATAGTGTTACGTCAGACGAATTGCTATCGATTGATATTGGCAAAGCAACTCCATCTGCTTTGACATGGTCCGACAGTGATTCATCGCTTTACTTTGCTGCACAATCAACAGAATCNCGACGTAAGCCTAATTATGGTAGTGTTATTCAACGTATTGATATCAAACGAAAACATGGAAAAGTCTCGGTCAAAGTTCATTCTATCAAACATGTCGATTTCATTGTTAGTGATATATTATTTATTCCATCTGAACATAAAATGGTTTGCATCTCAATGTCTGTAATATTCGAAGATTTATCTGATATAGATCTTTATGCGATAGATTTGCACGATACTTCATCGTTAATCAGATTGACAAACAACCAAGCCATTGAAACTAATCTACAGCTATCTGCAGATGGTGAACGTGTATTTTTTCAAGTTTATCCAGTTAAATTGAACAATGAAACATTCTCTAGTGCGCAATCACGACTTTACTCGATTGATTTAACAAATGGACAGATTGAACAATGGGGGAAAGGTTTCCAAGGAGCCGTTCGAGATTACACTATTCGATCTGAAGGTGGTGTTTTTATACTGGGACAGTTAGGAACTAATGTGCATGTCTACATTCAACAATCAGTATCGAAATATGTATGCTTAGCACCTGGTTGGCATGGGTCGTATCGATCGATCTCATCGTCAAAATCAAAGCAATATTCATCGGTTGCTTTTTCGTTTTCTTCTTTTGAACGACCCGAAGAAGCGTATTTTGTTAAACATATTGATGGGCTTCCTTGGGCAAAACCACTTACTCATGAAAATCAGTTGTTGGCAACACGAAGTTTACCACGAGCTAAATTGTACAGATGGATCAATCATGACGATAATCGTATGATCGAAGGTATTTTACATTATCCACCAGGAAAATTCGAACATAAAAATCTACCTCTGTTTGTTCTCATCCATGGTGGTCCATCTGATGCCAGTACGAATATGCTTCATGCAGATTTTTATACCTGGGCTCCACTAGCTGCCACAGAAGGTTGGTTAGTTCTCGAACCAAATTATCGAGGATCAACGGGCTATGGTGATCAGTTTCTCAATGAAATTTCTGGCCAACTATTATCTCGACCAGGAAGAGATATTCTTGCTGGCGTTGATAGTCTTATAAGCGATGGCATTGCTGATCCAACTCGACTTAACATTGGTGGCTATAGTTTCGGAGGATTTCTGACAAATTGGTTGATCACACAAACAACACGTTTTAATGCTGCTCTATCCGGTGCTGGGCCACTCGAACATATTTCTATGTGGGGTACCACAGATTTTCCCGTGTATGTCAATACTTTACTTCGCGGATTCCCATGGGAAGTACCAGAAATNATGGTGATCAGTTTCTCAATGAAATTTCTGGCCAACTATTATCTCGACCAGGAAGAGATATTCTTGCTGGCGTTGATAGTCTTATAAGCGATGGCATTGCTGATCCAACTCGACTTAACATTGGTGGCTATAGTTTCGGAGGATTTCTGACAAATTGGTTGATCACACAAACAACACGTTTTAATGCTGCTCTATCCGGTGCTGGGCCACTCGAACATACTTCTATGTGGGGTACCACAGATTTCCCCGTGTATGTCAATACTTTACTTCGCGGATTCCCATGGGAAGTACCAGAAATCTATGAAAAAGAATCAATTATGAATAAATTGAATAAAGCAAAAACACCTACACTCATCAGCACTGGCGCAAATGATATTCGAGTTCCTGCTGATCAAAGCTATATGTTCGAACGTAGCCTAACTTCTTTAGGAGTGCCTGCGAAATTATTGCTATTTCCTGATGAAGGTCATGCGCTTAGTAATAATCCTTGGCATGGCAAAATTAAAGCTCGAGAAGAGCTTAAATGGCTTGCAAAATACGATCATGTACCTCTCGTTAAAGCAGAAAATTAGGCACTCGTTACGATGAATCGATCACTAAGAAAATATAAGATAGAAATTATTCCATATTTTCATCTCTAGGAATGACGCTTTTAGTATTTAGTTTTATTCTTTTTTTCATCAACAAGAATAAAAAAAAATGCGCTTTGACGGTTGTATTCGCATCTTGAATTACTCATCATTTTGTAACCAATCGGTTCACGTTTTTGACAATTGATTCTACAATTAATATATTCTTGTACTATTACCAAATATGATTTCGAATTGAGAAAGAATTTTCTCTATGGTGAATCATTGCTAAATAATTGAGTTATCCCTAATTTGTTTTAGGTAGAAATCTCGATTAAAATGATATTGAAATAGTACCATATAGCTAGTCGATCTATGTAAGTGATTCAATCTTCAAGTATTGCTATTTTGAGCCGGTCAAATAGAACACTGTGTATTTTAAAAGCAAAAGAATTCAGATTAACCGATTCCATTACGAAGATACATGTGTAAAACAATAATTGCTTCATTATTATTTGAATATTTAACTCTCTTCATCAATGTTGAACTACTTCATCAGTTGTCATGACAGTGTGAATATGATTAATGTTGAAAAGAAAGTAAACGTCTACATCTATTACTTTATAGCTTGCGTATCACTACTACAGCATAATCACATCAAATATTGTACGTACTTAGAAAGAACGTGCTTTTCGAGTTTTTCTTTCTACTCAATCAATAATGTTGGAAAACAATAAATCCTTATATTCAAGAATTATTTGAATAGAATGATTTGTGTATTTAGATCGTTATTAATTATATTCAAAGACTAGAAAATAATAGAATAAATTTGAAATAAAAAGAAATCTTGCTTTATTAATCATTAAATTGAAAAGCAATCACGAAATTTTATATTACACAAAGCAAAGTATATTTATATTTTGAGAATGTTTCAATCATTTCTTTTAAAGAGCAAATAAAATATTCAAATTCTCTACCCATGAATATATCGAAATCGTACAGCGATAACTGGTTGTTTCGGTTTGATAGATTTCTTTTTTCTTTCATTGTTTTCATTTTTGTTTTTCGATGCATCTACATCCTTATGAACCGGATCAATTTTAAACCAATATTTTAATACATCCATAAGAATAACAAAAGTTATAACGGCTACAAGACATCCAATTGCAACAGAGGCCAATGAACGTGAAATAAGCTGTTTCGCACGTAAACTTGACGATTCTATTTCACAATAAATACCTGAATAAAGTTCATTATTCGTACATCGACATGACCAATTACCGTAGTTTGATACACATTGTGCATCATTTTCACATTTTATGCTTCCACATATACTAACTTCATTTTGACAATAAGCACCATCTTTGCCTGTAGGACATACACAAACAGCTCCATTACATGCACCACCATTAAGACAAGTTACGCCAGGACGACATGAACGGTGGTTCAGTTCACAATATGTACCCGAAAAACCTGTAACACATATACAATAATAGCCAATCTCTAAGGTAGAATTTAATTGGCATGTTGCTGAATTTAAACATGGATTCGTCATAGAACATAGATCTGAAGCGACACTACACGATGTACCAATAGTTCCAGCAGGACATGCTGCAGCTACAAATGCTGTACTATTTGTATAGGATACAGACGTTGTTCTATACAAAGAATACTTTTGTTAGAAGTAAATTATACTTATTTTGCAATAATTTCATATTTATCAAGAAATAATACTCACGTTGCTAATGTTGTAACAGCTTGAGTTGAAATTAAGTATGTTGTCGTTGCTGTTGTCGTTGTCGTTGCTGTTGTCGTTGTTGTTGTTGTGGTTGCTGCATCACAAATACTCGAATTTGTGTCATAGTACTGTATAAGAAAGCTCATAAATGAAATACTCAATGATGAGTCTGCTGTTGATTCGTCAGCGTATGAAATCACAGTTGTTGTCTCTGCATCGCAATTGTTGAAATCTATATCATTGTAGTAAACAGAATAGCCTAGGAATGTACTAGGCAATGGAGATTCTGTTGTCTGCCCATTGAGTAGGACGATTAATTCCAATAGAATATCTGTGGATAAAAATGAATTTCTTTTGCTTGATAGAAATCGAATTTCTTAATGTTAGTTTTTGTCGTCATTTTGCGCATAATGTCAAATGAAACTGATTTTTACTTTGTAAGGAAAATGACTGAAGCTAATCTCGATATAAAACACATTCTTTTCTATCATTGAAATAGTTTTACAATTAATAAATAATTCATCGATATCAGATACGTATATTGAAAATCTCCTGTTTTTATTTTGATAATATACTGTAGCTGTAATTGATCTACTTTCTTTAACAATATTTGTTATTTTTAAATAAAAAAATCTAAATCAATGGGGCCAAGAGTAGTACTCACATAAAACAATTGCAGTCGCCATAAGTTTAATGAAACTGTGAATGTGCAATGTATTCAATGTTATTCCAATGTATATATATATGCATCGCCTTGAGTATACATATTAAATTCATTATAAATTTCCGACATCAAATATCAGTAAACAAACCGATCAGGATCTTTTTATTTTCTTAAATGTCCGTGCTAGTTTTTATTCTTTTGTTCGAACCTAGATCAATAGATTCGCCTCTCTTGATCAAAGCAATAAAGAAAAAAAGGCTTCTCCACTTGCAATCATTGTCCGATAGTTTTCACTGAGTGTTTTTTTTTCTGTTGTACTTGAAAAATAATCATTTACTTAATAAAAGAAAAAAAGCAATAAAAAAATACATCTCATGCATGATTTTCTAGTATATTTATCTCATAAAACCAACGCAAAGAATAATACTAATACTATCCTTCAGGATAAACAATGTGCCGTTTAACAAGCATAAATGAGTTTCATTCATCTAAATAAACAAAGATATGGTATTATGAATATCAACGAACAGTATGTATGGAAAAAGCAAGCATTTCAGCAATGCATAAATGTCACGCGTTAATCATTATGCATATGCGTAGTCATCGATTCATTTCAAGCAAAATAAAAGCAATAGATTTCATTCAACTTTGTTCATTCACTCAGCTATCTATCTTCTTTAAATAAATAAAAAAAACGCTCAACAACAAATAAAAAAGATGTTAGAAAACAACAGAAAAAAAGACGAACCAACTTTAAAAAAAGAAATACAAAGCCTACTGGTCATGTTTACAAGCATTCAGCTATGAGTTATGTCAGTAGAAATATGATATACCTATTTTATCTCACCTTGTAATACTATGGATAATGTAGGTTTGCCGTATGACGATTATCTACATACGTACAAGTAATACTTCTTTTTAGAAAAAAAACAAAAAGAAAACAATACTGAAGAGCACCATAGCAACGGAAACAGAGAGAGAGAGAGAGAGAAATGTTAACAACAATGAGATATTATTGCGTTGAGAATGGGAAACAAAGGTATTCGAATAGAATAAACAGTTGATTAATTAAGCTATTGCTACGAAATTACATAAAAAACAGATTTGTATTCCAATAGTAATTAATCGTGAGTAACTAGATGTGCTAAAGGATCATTATTTTCAATAGGCAAAGAAAAACAAGTAAATCTTTCGTTTTAGACACATAGTATTACCATCACCGTTTATGAGCACCAATAAACTAAACAATATCGTGCGTACTTTTTCGACTCTCTAATGTTGCAGGCGATGTTCCAGTGCTATGTGTTGTTATTGTTGGTGGTTTGCGAGCAAAGGTTACCCAAGAATATACCAAACTGCCCGCAACACTAGAAGAAAAATGAATAAATTAACCTTTGTCCTTAAAAATGACAGTTGTCTTGTTTTCCGGACACACAATTTTTTAAAATTTTCATGCATAACTTCTCATTATAATAATATAAGAACAATTAATGTTTTTCTCTTTTGGCTAAGTTGATTTTAAGGTCTTCAACATTTATTCTTTCGAAATGCAAATTCATTTGTGATTAAACATGGCGTCCATTATTTTTCTCAAGCAATCAAAGCTTGTTGCTTCCATCACGCATAGAAATACTGGTAGAAAAATAAAACTATTGTTTGCCTGATATTAATTTTACATTTATCTGTTAACAAGATAGTACTAAAATGTTTACCTGATATTAAGACCGAGAAAATTCAAATGTGAATAAATGTAATCGCCACCAATAATCATTCCCAAATACGTCACAAACATATTCTTAAAAATAGAAATGATTCAATAGAAAAATATATTGATGAAACTAACTTTGCAAGCACCGACAACAGTTGTTGTCAAGGGAGAATTATAATGCGTGCAGAGCATTGTTGAATAGTTTAGTAAGAATCCCAGTACTGATGATAGAAGAAATGCCATTATAAAACCAACATCAGAATAACCATCATAATTCCAAACCTAAATAAATGTACATTTAAAATAACTTGTTTTGTATTATAAATTGAAGTATGCGTTACTTTATCCAGATCATCAGTGTAAGCAGCTAAAACAAGTGCTGGTCCAAGTACAACCAATGAATTGTAGAACAAAAGACCATATTGATTAAATTCCTAGAAAAAAATAAAAACAAAAAGGAAATTTTATTCATTTTCTGATTCAGAAAACGATTGTATCTTTACTTTGTTAATTAATTTTTGTTTGATTATTATACCTTGAGCAGCTGTACAGAGATTATTAATAATAAGAAACCCATATCCAAACCAACTAAAACTTAAATCATCACTAGCGGCAATCATAGCACCAATTAACATGATATAAACACTGACTTGTGCAATTAAAGATTGAGATTGCCTAAATGTAAAAAAAATAATATGTGAGGGAAAATCCTCTACATACATTTTACATTAAAATAATCTGTTCGCCTATCATCGTTAGCCATATTGAAAAACGTCGTAAAACAGTAAACATTGGCAAACTATTTATTAGATATGAAACTTAAACAGTTATATAAGGAAAAAAACAACGAAAACTACCTGACTGCTTGGGTTCCAGCAAGACCGAACAGTAGATTACCAAAGAATAACAAAGGTAGTGGCATAATCTACGTAGGATAAATTTTGAAAGAAAAATAAAAGGTTTATGAGATTACGCACTTTTTTAATAACATTTTCAGAGAAATGAGGGAAACGGATAACTCCAAAAGATCGTGCGACATATAGTACAATAATGGAGACGGTTAACTAAATAAAAGGAAAAGAATGATCATGTATCAACAAGTGTTTCAGTAGAACAGTAAAATGTTAAAGAATTAGGTTAGTAGAAGTCAACACTCGGCATGCGTTTAGAAAACTAGGATATTTTTTATTCATGTTTTTCACCTACCTGTCCAATGGCAAGCAGTTGAAATGAGGGGAACCTGTTGTGTAATAGGGGTACGAAACTGCTGAGACAACAACCTCGACAACAACAAAAAAAAAGTACGTACTCATAAGATGTGAGTACAAGTTTGTTAACAATGGTGATTAGACCAGAACAAATGGCATATAATAGAGCTGAGCCTACTCTTCGAACAAATGAAACCGCTGGTGGACAAGGACAACCAAGCCATGTATTGCTTGTCATCGTTAATCCAGTTCTAAAAACAATTAAATGCCCTGCTGCCAATAATAGACCAGATGTGAATTCTTAGTAGCTGTCAAAATAGAGTGATTCATTGGCTGTAACAGTAGAACGTATCGTGAATTGACAAACTTGGGACATCTATTGAAAGGAATAATAATTTTTATTAAAAAAACAAAATCATAGATAAAAATTTTACTATTGATAATGTTATGAAACTTCAATAGTAATTTTACACTATACGAAGTAGCTGAATCAATAATTGATTCTTACATTAATTCAAATATGATCAAGTATAAAACCGAACCATTCGAAACGTGATACTTATATTCACGGGCATTGTGTGCTTCACAGGTTTATTCTTTTTAAAAACAAAAAGGTTGGTATTTCAAAACGCGTAGATCAAATGAAAGAAGAACCGTTTGCACAAAAACTAAAGTTTTCATCGATCGATTGGGTTTAGCTTATCTAGTAGAAACATAATGCTTTCGATACTGGAGAACTTCAATATGTGATTATTGAATAATACGATATTCGTTGTATTTTATAAGCAGAAAAATTGTCAACAACAAAATATAATGACAGAATAGTAATATTAGAAGGATCGAGTTATACCTGACATTATTTTCGAACTAGTACGTGGATAAAAGGAAGATGGGTAGACATGTTGACTGTACCCATGATGAGACTGTTACGTTAATATGGGCTATTAGGAAGTAGAAAGTATGTCATGAAAAACACGTTAAAAAAGCTTAAAAGTAAATAAAAATGCATTGACTACCCATGTAAAAAAAAGTGAATCAAAAGCCACTTTTAATAGTAATAAAGTAAAATAAAGTAATTTCTCTTACTATACCCAGACAGTCAAAGATCAGCAAAAAAACGCGTTTATACGTCATTATTTTAGCGTTTTTTTCCGCTTGAAAACGCTTCGAAAAATGTTAAAAGCGCACATTTCAACGCATAAAAACGAGTTTTTTCTCTATTTTTGACTGACTGGGTATTTCACTTTTTATAGTACTTTCTGATAAATTTTCTACTTTCTATAGTACTTTATCATACTTTTCTTACAATTCAAAAGTACTTATCAGTACTTTTTAGTCAAAAAGTATGAAAAATACTTAAAAATGCTCACTTATAAGTACTTTGCCCTGCGTAAAATCTACTATTGAAAGTACTTAATAGTCACCTTTTGGGTAAATTTTTTTACATGGGTACTCTATATTAATTTCGACGTTTTCTTCTGGGCTCGTAACATTTCTAAATCGAGGTTTTCTACCTAGAGAGTAGATTTATACGCGCTTGTTTTTATTTTTTATTTTTTCCTATCTGCTTGATTCGGTAGAAATATTAATCATAGCTATGAATGATTGACATTTTTTTTGATAGACATCCCATGTACTTTCTTTTCGAAGAAAAGATAAGTAAATTTTTTTCTTGTCTAGCTATTGTCCTTCAATCTAATTGACAATATGGTTTCGAACTAACTTAGTAACAAAACGTTTCTAGTCAAACGTAAACATATTTTTTCCTTCTGTTTCTCTTTACATCAGACGATAGAGAAAACTTTTTGTCAAGCGTGTCGTTTATCATCGGATGCACGAGCATATCTTCACTTAAGAGTAATAGATTCGCTCACCTGCTTCTTCTAGTAATACGAAAAATTAAGATCATTTCTTGTAGCTTAAATCTATCTATTCGATTTTTGTTTGTGAGAAATTTTTGCCATTAATTAACATACCTGGTATATTTTAAGTAAACTTGAGGATACTTTGGTCTTGATTTTACTTATTGTGCGCTAATTATGGAGTATTATTTGAACTCGACAATTTTTCTTTATTTCAACACCTAAGATTCGTTTAGACTTTGATTTCATAGTTAGATAAGACTCTAATTGATTTACAGTCTTACAAGGAAAAAGGTCTATGTCGTTCATCGCTTTTCGCCTTGTACTTATTTACCACCAAATAGTCGCATGTTTTACCTTATGGGGAAATGTGGCATAAATAATGTATCAAAAAATAAAAATGAAATATTATGCTTGATAAATATTCTCAACAACAACAAACAAAATATCTCTTATCATTATAACCTCAAGCTTTCCTATTAGTATACAGTAGACGCGATGCTAGAAATTAATCGCTGACGGAGACAAACTTATTTATGTTGCATCTAGATTTTCATGAATTTCGAAAAATCTTCTATGACGACTTAACTTGTATAGTTTTCAAAAACGATCAACTTCAATCTCACAAATTATATTTGAAAAAGTATCTATTACCTGAAACTATCGACACAGGATACCTTCCGCCCGATATAATGACTGATTATTGTTAATTCGAACTATTTGAATCATACCTTTTTTTCTCTTTCCCACGCAATATTTGTTTTTTTACTATCACTCTCTAATACATGTAGATATTATTTTGCCTATGAAATGATACTAAAATACTAATGAATCATAATTAAAAACTCGTCCATTAAAGGTTGTCCTTGGAGCTGTGAGACGCTGTGTATGCGTGTGTAATGAATGTGCTTGCCTAGCTGTCTCTAAAGAGGAAGAGGGAAGCAAAACATATACATCACAACAGCTAATAATGAATGCATTCGACTCGTTTAATAAGAAGATTATTGATAAAACGCAACATTCTTTTTTCTGTCGCATCGACAGATTTGTTACTTCCGCGGTTAATTTTTATGTCTTACGAGGGAAGGTCCCCATGTGCTACGCTCTGTTTTGAATCGGACATATGCCGTTTTGTAGAGCTCAGTGAGACTAGCAAAAGTCTAAAAGGGTTTCTCGCCATGGGCCTTTGGAGTCGATTTA